>CAUYQV010033062.1:0-37025 GCA_963574575.1 Galagoides demidoff | reverse complement strand
AAGCTATCCCCCTGGGTAGAGTGCCATGGCATCACAGCTCATAGCAACCTCCAACTCCTGGGCTCAAGCGAGTCTCCTGCCTCCGCCTCCCAAGTAGCTGGGACCACAGGCGCCTGTCACAATGCCCGGCCATTTTTTGGTTGCAGCCATCATTGTTGTTCAGCAGGCCTGGGCTGGGGATTCGAACCCGCCACCTTAGGTGTACGTGGCTGGTGCCTTAGCCGATTGAGCCACAGGCGCCGAGCCAGCAAAGAAGTTTTCAAAGACCCTTGGAGCTTGAGGGATTTGTTCATTCATTCAAAAGTACATGTGGAGCACTTACTACCTACCAGGCTATGCTCTAGCCTCTAGGAATTGGACAAGACAGAGTCTACTGCCCGCATGAAGCATACACTCTAATGGGAGTCAGAGAATGAGCTAGTAAAAACAAATGTACACCGTGATTTCAGGTGGTGACAAGGGCTGAAAAGAAGAATGAAGCATAGTGGGGGATCAGATGTTGTTGGGAAAGAATAGTCACTGTCATCTCTGGGGTGGTGACAGTTTATTAGATGTCATTGTTCCAATGTCATTCAGAGATCTAAATGAAGTGAGAGGGCCATGTATAAATCTGATAGAAAATCATTCCACATCGTGTTAGAAGTAGGTAGAAAGAGGGGCCATCTTACCTCTTCTTATCCAGCCTCTCTCACTTAGCCTGTTTTAATCATTCATTCATTTAGGTACCTACAGAGACTGTCACTGTCCCATGCTATAACTCATTTTTTTAAAAATGCTTCTTTTCTGAAAATTGTATTTAACCTAATTCTTTCCTGCTACATTATATGCCCAGTGACTATTTGGGGGAAGGGAGAAATAGAAATAGAAGTTTGTTTTCTACAGAGTATTTCCTCATATACCTGGAATCTAAGGGTTGCCATTGGCCAGATCTTTCCTCTTCTGGAAGGCCAGGTCCTTTTTAAGGTAACCCTAAGTTCTACTTTCTCTCCTGTGCTTTTCAGAATTTCCCAATATCCTCCCCAATCCATATGACCTTGGACAAGTCTCTCAACCTTTCTAGACACATGAAAATCAGCTGAGAAAAAGCCTCTGCTTCTCTGTGCACTTTCTTACCCTTCTCACACGTTAGTACCTGGGACTGACTCACAGTCAGTTTGTGTCATACTGTTGTGTGAGTTATAAAAGGCCAGCACATCATGGCCTCTGAGTACAATGAAATCTCTGTCATTGGAACCCCTGGAAATTCCAGATTACTTGTTTTGTTTGGTGAGAGTGGTAGGAGGAGAAGGATGAGGCGGAGTTGCTGTGATACACCTTGTACTATGCTTTGGGGAGAGACAAGTGACAAAATGAACACATGGGTATTGGGTACTCGGAATTGTTTTAGAAGAAACTTCTGGGTGTTTGTCAGAAGGCTTGTTGACTTGCATGCCATTTCTTAAGTATTTTCCAAGGCTGAGCTAAGGATCTGGGTGCCACCATAACCCTGCAGCTCTATAGGACCCTGAAGCTTTTTCAGAACCTTTAAAATCTACTGTGTTCATTAGAAGAGTCTGAGATGTACATGATTTAATTTTCAGAAATTAAAAACTCTGTAGAGGTTTTCATGGTAACCAACTTTGACTGACCAAAATATTAAATTAACTGAAGTGTTCATTCCCTATTCAGTGACTATAATAATAACTAATATTTTGTTACACACTTCCAGACCACCTTTAGTTTATGAAAACCAAAAGAGTGTGGGGGAGGGGAGAGGTGGCAGGTATATAACAGGGTCTAAACCTCTAGCCAAGTCTTAATATCATGGACTAGACCTGAGGCCATTTTGCAAATAAATAATGTAATACCAAGTTAAAATTATCTCTAGGAAAGTACTTTAAGCAACTTGAACTTTAACCATTCTTAAATGCAACACTGAGCATTTTATAGCCTCTGCAGAAAGTAGCAAACATCTTTCAGATAGTGGGAAGTGATAGACACTCCCTGAGAACTCCAAGAGGCCGATTTCTGAGCCCCCATCACCTCAGGGAAAGACGTGGTAGATGTATTCAGCTAATGACAATGTTGAGCGAGAAGTAAACTGAAAACTTGTTTATCTGCTTAAAAAGTATTTCAAGTGTTGGGAAGGAACTGATACACTGAGGCATGCTGCCTCTAACCTGAGTGTCAAATTTATTAAAAAATAAGACCAAAAACAACATCTCTATTAAAATTGTTCTCTTAAAGAAACAGATTTTAACATAAAATTCAGAGTACCATTTGTATCCTTAGTGATTCTGTTTGAGTACAAGTATAAGTAATTTATAGGGACCTATTTTAATATTTTCTGATGAAGCTTAAAATTTGACAGGTAAGAAAGAAAATGATACTCGAAGCATTTATCATCTCTTTACCTCTTTGAGTATTAAGCTTAATAAACTTAACAGACATTGCAACTTGGTGGTAAAGAGCTCAGCCTTCCAACCAGGTCATCAACTTTCTGGCCACAGCTGACCTAGAATTTCTTTATGTAAAGGGACAAATTTATTTATGTAAGAGGACTAAATCTAAGCGTATTCCAAAATACAATTTTTAAAACACCTGGAAAGAGGATTTCAAATGGAGATTTCAGGCAGGTACAAAGTTACATCTTCCCTACTCTATGCAAATGGAGAATTTATCTTGAAGTTATTTGAAAATAAAATGTTTACCAATTAAAGCTTCTCTGGAAGATATTCAATATATATGGTTTCATGTTCCCTTTATGGGTAAGTGTATCTGAGGAAAGCGTGTGTGTACTACATGTGTGGTTTGTGCACACACGCAAACTTATACACACATATACTATACATTTCTTTTACTTTCTACTCTGTATGACCATAGATTTTCCTCAATCCTGTACCTGTTCTACAATTGTGTATCTAACTAGCTAATAGAAACTATGTGCTCTAGGGTGGCGCCTGTGGCTCAAAGGAGTAGGGCACCGCCCTCCATATGCCGGAGGTGGTGGGTTCAAGCCCAGCCCCCACCAAAAACTGCAAAAAAAAAAAAAAAGAAGCTACATCCTCTTAACCATGTCAAGAGATTAAAAGCCCAAAAATGATTCCTGGCCAAAAAGTTGAACAGAGCGTAAACACTTGTTTAAAAATTCCTTGGTGGGGAAAAATCTAAGAAACTTATTGTCTTTTATTTTTATTGTTATATACCAAAGGAATGTTTACATGCTTACAGTCTAGTAGCCCAGCAATTACTCTCACAAGACTCTATTACACATATACCAACTTGGAGCTATGAACATTTTTAAAAGAGGTTCTGAAAAAGGTCTCAACCCTTTAGCTTCCAAAAAGATGGCTTTAAGAAATCTCTGCTTGTGTTAAATTGAACTATGAGCCAACTTTCATCCCCCCCCTCAACAGCACCCTTCTTAATATTCTGTTTATCCCAACAAAAGTGTCTGCTACTTAGTTATAAGATTTTCTACCCCCATCTCTGGTGACTCTATAGGAAGGTATGAGCAGTGTTCATGTTATTCCCCCATTTAACCTCAGAGGGCCATTTGCTAAGTTGAGCAATAAACCATCCCTGTGATGACAAATGTAAACCCCAGAGATAGTCATCTTTGTTGATCAATATTATATGGTATCAAGATGGAAAATTTAAAAAATTCCATTCTTCCCACTCACTAACTACATCTAAGTCTGGGACACAGGGCACGTAACAGGTGCTCTGTGTAATTCCCACAATAGCCCAAGGCAGCTGTTTATGTGCCCCATTATAAAAAGCTTCCCGATATTCAGAGAAATTAAATTTTTACACAAGTTCACACAGCTATTAATTGGGAGAGGTGGAACTCAAATGCTCTTTCCACTGCTGCAAAATCCCTGAGGATTAATTAATAAGCCATTAATCAATTTGTGGGGTGTAAATCTTGGAGGATAAAACATTGAACTCATATTTAAAATTTCCTCTGGTGTTTAGAGCCCTGTTTGGTCTTATATTTCTTATACAAGGTGGTGGTATATTGCTTTTACATAAATAAGTAGTTGAGATCATTTTAGCTTTTCTCAATAAATCTAATGTAGCAATTGTTAGGCATAGCATCTGTTTTGAGTTTTGCTTTAGGAATTACTTCGAAATCTAATTATGCCATCTAGTTGGGGAAAAAAATGCCAGAAAGCACAGGGGCTCCCCATGAGCCTGCTATACCTGCTCTGACAGCTCTGTTCACCTCTTTGCTCATGATCATTTGCTACTGATGTGGTGAAGAGTGATCTGTGAAGAACTGCCAACTAGAGGTGACAGTGCTTTCCAAATTGTACAACACTCAGTTTTTTCACAAGTAACCTCCAAGGTGAACAAAACCATGCAACTCATAAGGTGAAAACTCAGACCGGAGTTGTCATGGCAGAACACCGCTTTTTTTGGTGTATTCTTGGAGCCTGCATCAATGGTGCCTCTAATAGACTCAACTTTCTCTTCCGTGACCCTCACAGTGCCTTTGGGTATTGACTAAGAAAAGCATCTCAGGCTCCCTTTCCTAGAACAGGATACTTAAGCAATGAGAAAACTTAAAAATAGCAACAATGTATTGATCACGTACTATTCATCAGGCACCAGACAAAGCACTTTTATTTGTTCATTCATTCATTCATTCATTCTTTCATCAATTATATATTGCATGCCTTTCATAGTCAAAGGCTCTGCAGATAGTGATGAACAGTCCCAGTGGACACAAAAGCCCGTGCAGGGCTGGCCTTTATTCTGCACATTTCCATTTTCCCAAAGGGACAATGCTGTTTTGACCTCTAGAAAGGCTTCCTTTGCTGACACAGGGCATGTGAAAATGAAGCAAAAGCAGATATCCTGGTTAGAATTCTCTATGAGGCCACTCGGCCACTTATTGATGTGACCTTGAGCGAGAAACCTTACTGTTCTGTGCCTCAGTTTCCTCAACTATGAAATGAGAAAAATAACAGAGCTTACCTCCTAGGCTGAAGGTGAGGATAAGTGTGTTTGAGTCTGCAGAAAATGTAGTGACTGGTGGACAGACAGGCCCACGTTGTGTTATCCTTCATCCTCATCGCTGTAATCTTGTTAGTAGTAGACTTCTTACATGACGTTTTGAGTTTTCTTGCCAGAGCTCTTTGCCTTTCTTGACTCTCATTATATTCAAGGACACCTGAGGTGGCCGAACCACAGAGTGCGAAGTGACTGGCTCACCATGAGAGCGAGGACTTACAGGCCAGATGGGGTAGAGATGCTGCAGTTCTCAGAATGTATCTCTTCCCTGGTTTGTGAGTTTCTTTCTCTCTTCTAACCCTCCTCAAATAAAGGCCCCCTTTAGAGCAGGAGGCAGCAGGAGTTGAGGGGTCTGGTTACTAAGGAAGTATCCCTACTCTGCCATAAGGGGTGTCATGGAGTGAAGCCCAAAGAAGGTGCTGATGTTGACTGAGGTCAAGGAAAGGGAAGCAGCCTGAGTGGAAAAGCAGGTGTAGACTCCTCCCATACCTTGCCAGAATTCAGAGAATTTACTCTGCCATTGCACTCAGAGTAAAGCCCAGTCCTTGCTGTGGTCCTCAAGGCCCATCAGACCTGGCTCCAGCAGCCTTGCTGACCTCATGTCCTCCATGCCTTTCTTCCTTTCGCTCAGCTGAGACCACCCTCTCCCTGCCTGTGCCAAGCATCCCTCTTAACTTGCCTTTGCCTGCCCTCTGCCTCGAATGCTCTTCCTCCTGGTGGTGTCCACCTGGCTTCTCTCCTCATGGATCACAGAGTCATTCCCTGACCACCAAATCTAAAATAGCACAACCCGCTGTCCCCTCGCCGCCACTCCCCTGGCCGTGTCACTCAGCACAATCACAAGGTGACATGGTGTACGATCGTGTGTCAGTTCATTGCCGGTCTCCCCCCACCGGAATGCAAGCTTCTTGAGGGCAGGGGCTTTCTCTGTGACCCTGGAGAACAGCATGTGGTGACTTGCTGAAAGTCTGTGTTCACAAATGAATGATTGACTCCAATTCTCAGAACTCTAGAACATGCTGTTAGGCCACCTCCTTTGAAAAGGATGGCCTCAATTTTCAGATCCAAAGCCAGTTTTCATAAGCATTCAGAGAGAGGTGTGCATGGCAGGGAGGTTTTGAGCTAAAATGCCCAGTAGGAAAATTAGAGATTGAGCTTACAACCCATTTCTTCAAAATATATTTAAACACCTCTCTCAGAGCAGGAATTTTAAATGGAGTTAAAGATTGTTTTTACTTACAACCTTGACCTTCAGTTCCTATTTCTAGTTTAAAACTGTAGAGATAGGTAGAGATTAGATTAATTACCCAAGCTGAGTTCAATTTCTTTTTTGCTTAATCGACATCTTCCCCTAAAACAAACCCCTCTGTATTCTGCAATGCGCACGGACCTTAGACTGCTTATTAGTGTGTATCGTACAACCGGCAACAATTCTGAGACTTCAAAACAAAAATTAACCCAAAAGTCCTACTCTTCATTGCCTGAATAAATCAGCAGATGTGAATTATTAGTGAGAGGGGCCAATGGTGTATTTTATATTCTCACTTTATAAGAAAGCACTCCATTTGTAGTGCTCAACAAAATAATGTTCTATATTTAAATAACTCTCACCACATTGCTAACAGTGAACATTTGTGTCATCTCAGAAGGTTTGGCATCTTTGAACGAATGTTTCCTCATGACAACACTGCTTTGATGTGGTTAGAAAATAGTATTCTCTCGATGAGAAACTTTTCTTAGAAGGGCTCCAAATTGTATAACGAATCAAGGAAGGAGAGATTAAAGTTGGCTCGTTTTTACTGCACCTAACTGCATAGTTCTTGAAGGTAGAACCGAGAAGCAATTGCACTAGTACAGTGGAAGGCAGCTTGGTCTTTGGAGGCAGAAAGGCCTAAGTTCACGATATCTCTTTTTATAACTTTCCTCATATATAACCAGAAGAAAAAAAATTAGGTTAAAGGCTGCTAGGACGTCTTGGGGGTGAGACACAAGTATAAGAGGGATTTTATCTGACAAATACAGTCAATGTCACCTAATTCTTTGTACCCTCAATGAATCCCAAACAATAAAAAAAGGATTCTAGGATGTAGGTGATCACTAAATGGGCAGCATCATTGCAGATGCCTTCATAGAGCAATAGGGAGGCATCCACATTTAAGAAGCCCAATAGAACACTCACTGTGTAGTATGGGATTTCAGGAATGAGAGCCACGCCTCCTGCCCTCAAGGAGTTCAAGGTGGGTGGAGGAGTGAAGGTAAAAACCGAATACTTAGAGATTAGACAGTGTCATGCCTGAGTCAGCCCAGTGCACTATGGAAGCCTAAAGGAGGGTGGTGTGGAAGCATGAGGGCAGCCTTCCCCCACGGAGGTAATTCTTGAGTTCCTGTTTTATAGCTTGATTAGGTGTTTACCAGGTAACGGGACACAGGGGAGGAGTAGGAGCCTCACCAAAGCAGAAATGCCAGGGAGAGTGGCGAATGCTAGGAGGTAGAGCCCTGGGTGGATGTGGGTTATAGAGAAGCCAGGGTCACATTGGGAAGGGGCTGGACCTTATGCACAAGTTCACTGGGACTGGGCCGTGGGCAGCATCTTTAGCAGAGGAATGGCCCAGCCGTCTGCTCTGACTGAAGGTCCCGCCTGGTCGTGATGTGAACTGTGGCTGCGCAAAGGCCAACATGCCAAGAGGGCAGCAGGGAGGAGGCCGGGGCAGCTCCCAGTAAGGCAGTGAGAGGCCTGCGAGACTCAGTTGCAGATTCCAGCTATCCTTAGATTATGTGGATTGCCTTCTAATTTTTCCTCTTGTCTTTTCATTTTAAAGAAGAAAGAAGTCAAAATACCAAAAAAAGTCATCTTGAAGATGTGGTTAGGTTGCCATTCAACAAGGTTAAGGTTTTTGGGGGAGGGACATGTCTTTTGGCCCAATACCTAAAATATTCCTGAAGCATGTTCAGTTCAGCAAGCATACTTTGATTGTCTCCTAGGGCCAGAGTCTGAAATCCGTAATCCCTGCCCGGGAAATCACTTTATCTGTAGGCAAGGGAAACATAATCACAGATAGATATCCTTTACCTGTTCTGCCCTGCTGCCTCCTCAGATTGCTAATAACTAGGAAACAGAATATAATGATGTCCAGGGCCAGACCTAGAATATTCAGGGTACCTCCTGGGGGGCAAATACATGTACCCACACATCGGAAAAAAAAATCTCAATATGATTACGAAAATGTTTTCATAGGGGCTAAAATTCCCCATATTGACCACATACAAGGAGAAAGAAAAATTCCCTATATTGGCCATATAGAAGCAAGGAGAAAGAAAAGTTTGATGCGGGGTCCTTGTATTTAACCATTGCCGTCATGCCACCAGGCCTGCCTCAGGACAGTGCTGTACGTTTGGTAGGTGCTGAATAAAGGTTGGATGAGGGCAGCAGGATGGAGAGGAGTGGAGACTAGATGAGCCCCTCTGTCTAAAAGGCTCAGAAGTTGCTCATATCACCTCCTCTCAGATTCAACTGGGTAGAAGATTGGCATGTGGATTCATCAGATGCAAGAAGGGCTGAGAATATCGCCTTTTTCCTGAATGGCCCTCTGCCCAGCTAAGAGTCAGGATTCCATTATCCATAGAAGAGGAAGGTGGATATTGGGAGTCAGCTAGCACTCTCTAGTGCAGGGTGCAGGGGACAAATGCACCCTTTAAATAAAGGACTGGAGAACACAAGTCTGCGGATTCACGTATGCTAACGACCAATCCAGAGAGAGCTAATGAGTCCTCAGAACACAGTCTCAGGAGAGGTTTGTTAAGATTTCATGAAGTGGGTAAGCTTTTATCAGGGTTTTAAAAGGTGAGGCAGGTACAAGGTACTTCTTTCTAGGTCATCTGAGGACATGAGAACATATCTGGCTGCCTCTGCAGTCCCGCCCCATGCTGTGGCCCTCACCTTTTTTCCCTGCTGACCAGGCACCCCACACACTTACCTCGCTCTATGTACTGCTCCCCTCTATTTGGGTCTTTCTGTTTGCTTGCAGAAAGGTCTTTATTTTCCGATGACAAGACCATTTCTGATCAGATCCAGGTATCATTTGGAGCCTTTGCAGCCATTGGATAGGGCTTGAATTATGTAGAATAAGCCAGCCAGACATCTTCAGCCTTCCTCTACCCTTCAGAGAAGCAACAGAGGCCAGAACACAGCCAGGGATGGTGGGGAGCCACAAGGGGGGCTGAACCAGGAGATGAAGCACTAGTGAGTCTTCACACCACTCACTTGGAACAAGTAATTCAGTCTGGAGTAGTCCGTTGGGATGAAAGGTCTCTAGAGGAGTCCTCCATGGGCAACATGGAGACAAGAGTAGGTTTTAGAGCCAGACCTGCCAGTGGTGGAACCCCGGCCCTAATGGTTGCAAAGTTTTGCAGACTTGGGACATTTTCTTTATTCCTGAGTCATAGCTTTCCTGTGCAAAGTGGGTGTGTTGAACTGGAATAAGAATGTACCAGAAGTGCATTAATGTACATAGTTACCATTCAATTAAAAAAAAAAAAGAAAAGAAAAAAAAATGCACATAAAGTTACAGGTACTCCACAAATGGCTGTTAATTTTCTTGTCTCTTTCCTCTCTAAACTTTGATGATGAAAATACCTTAAATTCCACTGAGTATGTTAATGAGATCTAGCTTTGTTAAAGACACAGCAGTGACGCTATATCGAGGATTACTAACTCATTCCATTACTAAAATTATGTTATTTTTCTGAAATACACACACTTTTGGAGTAACTTTCCTACATAGAGAATCGACCGTTTTTATGAATCAATAAAATAAAAATCCATTAGTCTTTTCAGACTGCAAAAAATAACCACTCTTAGACAAATCTTCCCATGAGGTCACTAATATTGATGATATCAATTGCTTCCATGGGGACAACACTGTGACAAAAATCAAAAATTGTTAAAAGCACCTGTTTACTTGCCAGGATGAAGGAGAGAGAAGCCAGCAGCTTAGTCAACTAAGGGGTTTCTTTGGAGGAAACTATGAATTAATCTTAATTCTTTTTTTACAAATATTGAAAAGCCAAGTTTCTCCACTGAGTATGTAGGACCAGGATACAAGCTCCTCATTCATTTCTCCTTCTACTCTGTGTTCTATAATGGAAGATCTGAGTACAAACACTTCATAATGACTTCCCTATGGTGTTCTGGCTCCAGAGTCTTTCATATGGATACACTCAAGAGTGCTGCAAGCTCTCTCATTCTGAAGGAGCACAATGTAATAAGCACCCTGACTGTTTCAACTTTCCCTTGAAGCTTCTGCCTAATCCACCCATATAGTTATTCCAGGCAATTATTTTCATTACCCAGGCTTAGGATCTGAAATCATCTTTACTCATCAACTGCTTTTACTAACTTCATATTTAAGCAGAATCAAATCTTATCGGGTCTTTTCCTACTAAATCCCAATTCAGAAACCGTTCTGAGGAACCTAATATGAGTGGAACGCTACCACGTGACTCCCAAAGGGTAGGAAACTCCTTGTCTCAAAATCTTACAGTTTATCAGGGCTGAATAGTATAAGCACACGCCAGAGGTACGATTTCAGTAATATGGGGCTTCTTCATGGCCCCAGAGTTGGCCGAGGGAGGACTAACCAGAACGTGCAAAATGGGCATCTGTAAGCTAGATTCATAGATGGAGGTTATTTGTCCTATACATTATTGTTTATGAAATTGAATTCCTCACTAGCCTTTAAATATTAGAGAGATTTTAATTAAAATCTATATCCCAGCCTCTCTTAAAAGGTTGAAATACAGTTGGCTCAACACAAGCTAGATCTTCCCTATTCAATAGAGCAAGTACTCTCCAATCCCTACCACTCCCTATTGTCCTACACTGGACCTGCTCTGGGCACCCAGGTATATGCAGGGAGTAATGGGAGATAATGTTGTAGAGACCTGTCCTTACAGGTCATGCTATGAAAAGCTAGAGCATCAACCAAAGCATTTGCAATTCAGTGAACCGTGGGGGGATCATTAGCGTTTTAAGAGCCATAATTTAGGGGAGATTGTGGCGCCCCAGGCTTCTAGCCTAGATAAAATAAAAGAGAAAGGAGAAAATGGGAGTGAGAAAATGGGTAAAGGAGGCTGTTGCAATTCATTAAATAACCATGTCTCCATTTTTATCTCTTTCGTAATGTTACATAAAATTACGTAGGGTGACCTGAAACAAATGCTGGTCTAAAAGTCAGAAAACTGGGCCCAAATTACAGGTCTATTCCTCCCTCCCTCCCCCAACTCGACTTGTTGTTTTAAGGTCTGCCCTTGATAGCAAAATACATAGGTAAGCCTTAAGCTCTCTAGGCCTCTCTTTGCTTTATTATAAAATACCAATGAGGGTAATGTTGAACTCCCAGCATTGTGGTGAGAATTAAGTGAATTAATTGGGCAGTCTTTGTGTCTGTATTATCATCACCTCCCGGCTTAGTTTCTGCAAACTTCTCCTGAATAACAGGCTTGCCCTTATCTCTTTTCTATTGGTCACTTTGGATGTCACCCAAATTATTTCTAAGTTTGGAGACCTCAGGGCTTCCTATTTTATCTGGCCTCCTTAGTTGTGGTTTTAAGTCAGAATTTAAGTTGGAAAGGACTTTAGAGACAACTACAGGCCCCCCCAGTTGATATAATCATCTCCTCTCCAGTATTCCAGCTTCTCCTTGAACTGCCTTCCCCTGGGGATGGAACCCTCACTCCTTACTGAGACAATATCCATGATTATTCTTTTTTTCCTGAAACCCTGTAACTTCAACCTATTGTCCCAGTAGCACTGCAATATGTAAGCAAACAGAGCAAGTCTACCCAGTGTTTATTGGAAAAATACTTTTGTTCTTAGAAAACAGCTATTTAGCCCTCACCATACTCCTGAATCTCCTCTAGACTGAAGGCGAGGTTTCTCCAGATTGTTCTATGATGCAGTTGCAAGGTCCTGCACCTCATCCCGTAGTTCTGTCCTATTTTCACTGCATTTCATATGACCCTCCGGCCATTCTTCCCTCTCTCACTTCATCCAGCAGTGCTGTGCTTACACACTTTGGTCTCCTTCCATCCTAGACTATATTCAAACAGCAACCCTGACCCCCGCCCGTCTCCCATCTCCCTCAAATCAAATGTCTCCTCACATTTTGGTCTACAGACTAGGCCAATTTGCCTGAGATAAGAGTCTGTGCTCTTTAGGGCTACTGATGAAGGATTTTTTTTTTTTTTTTTGAGACAGAGTGTCATTTTGATGCCCTCGGTAGAGTGCCACAGCATCACAGCTCACAGCAACTTCAAACCCTTGGGCTCAAGCGATCCTCTTGCCTCAGCCTCCCAAGTAACTGGGACTATAGGCACCCGCCACAACACCTGGCTATATTATTAGAAATGGCGGTCTCTCTCTTGCTCAGGCTGGTCTCAAACTCCTGAGCTCAGATAATCCACCCACCTCGGGTGCTAGGATTGCAGGTGTGACCCACCCCACCCGGCCCTGGATTTTAATAAGTTACACGTGCAAGGCCCCTATTTAGCTGCCCCAATAGCATCTAACACACGTTGAGTGTTTACTCCTTGCCAGGCCCTGCACCGTGTGCTCTCTACTCCATCCTATTAAATCTTCACTTTTCCAGATACAGTAAGGGCCGTTGTCATTGTCCCTGTTTCACTGTTGGGAAAGATGAGGTTCTGTGACATGAAGGAACTGCCTGAGTCAGACAGCCAGCAGGTAGAGAGCTGGAGTCCCAGGCCGGGGCCTAATCACCGGCCTTCCCACAGCATCCTTATCTGACGCCTGCTGCTGAGGGTCCCTGCATTTGTTTATTTGCTGGATAATTACTCTAAGGCTTTCACAGGGTTCAGTAGAAAGTGTCATTACAATTATAATTACTGCAGTACGTGAAAGCTCCTTTCCTTCTTCCAACTTGCTTTGACAAAGCCTCTAAAACCAGAGGCAGGCCACCACCTTCTTCAGGAAGATTTCCAATAGAGAGGTACTTGCTCTATTGTTATCCATAGCACCCATTTGCTGATATCTAAGTCATTTATCTATTTTATTTATTACCTGTCTCCTCTCACTAGCATGCAAGTTCCCCAAGGGCAGAAAATTTTGTCCATTTGGTTTCTTGCTAAATTCCCAAGTCACAGAATAGGAACACACAAAAAAATGTGCTGAATGAATGAATAAATGAATGACAACAATAAGCAATCCCATCACCTTTTGGATATAGGCATTTGAGCTTTGAGGTTCATTTTCCTCAACAACCTAGATGACCCTCAGGTCCCTCACCTTGGCCTCTCATGAACTCCCCAGCTAGCCTCCACTCAGCCTGGAAGCCTCAGCTCCCCAGGGCTTTGATTTCTACAAGAGCCCAAGGTGGTCTTTGAGGCGCATGTGCCCTGCTGTGTGTCTCCTGGATGTCTGTGTTGGCCTCTGACGTTTTCATTACTACATAGTATTATAGCAGCTCATGATTATAACCGTCTCCCCACTAACCCTACGCTCTTTGCAGACAGGGCCTTGGCCTACTTTGTGTCTTTTTTCCCCAGTACCCAGCATAGTGCCTGGTGTAATACTTAGTAAATACTTCACCAATGAATGAAAAATACTGTTTCTGTAAATGAGGATTTGAAACCATAAGGGTAGACACAAGCTAGCTCTTATGGGTTTTAGAAATAGAAATGGCCAATTGGGGATGGAAGTTCTTTATTCAATAAGTATTTACTGAGTGCCTGTTACACACCAGGTTCTGTTCCAAATAGAGGGACAGATCAGCAAATAAAACAGTCAGAAATGCTTGCTGCAGAACATTCTAGTGTGAGGAGAGAGATGATAGGCAAAATAATAAATAAGCAGATTATATAGTATGCTTGGGATGTTATGTGCTACGATAAGAAGCAAGATGATGGGGCAGAAGTTGGGATTTTTGATAGGGAGGCCAGGGTAGGCCCACCAAGAAGCCAGCATTTTAGCAAAGACTTAAGAAGCCTTCCAGAAATGTTGACTGTGTTCCCACCATGAGTGAGGCACTGTGCTGAGTCCTGAGAAATCCAAAATCGAGCTCACACTGTAGAGAGAAGACTGTCGTGTCAATGGGAATGTGATAAATGTAAGAGCAGCTGAAATAAAATGGGACACCGGTAGGCTGTGTGCTAGGGAGCCGGCCTTCAAAATGCTACGGAAATGTCGCCATCGCCATGTTCCTCCTCATCGCCCTGTAACCCTCCCCGTGCCCTTTTCCATGCTGCCTTTAAATGCTTGGAGTGCTAGGAGGGGAACTCTGGAGTAAGTACAGTTATTCGGAAGGATTATGTGGTGTGATCCTCTGGGGTCTGAGGAACATTGCGCTGTCACATGACACAATTGGTCTGAAAGTACCAGTGGGCCTCGTCCACTCAGAATCACATGCTGTCACGGAAGGAGCTGGGACCCTAGAGGAGAAATGCACCCACCGGTCCTGTGACAGGCTGATTCCGCTGGAGCCCGCTGCTGACAACTCTCATCATTTGGCTCTTTGGCATAGAAACCAGCCTGTCTTGGGGCCACACAGCCCCTCCGATGCCACCCTGTGGTGGTCATGCTGTCTGCTTCTTACGGGTCCCCTTTCATCAGTGGTCTTCTGCACGCACAGCTGTGCTCCGTGGCACACTGGCTGCGTCCACAGTCCCTTCCGTTACCGCATCTGGTGGTACCTGTAAAGGCACTCTGGACCACCCTGGCAGCACACACAGAGTGCCTCAGCTCGCCTGGAGTGGTGCCGGGCACACAAAGGCCTCCAGCTGGGAACAGGACTCTATCCTGATTATGCAAGCCAGTGACATGCCCACATTTCCAGGACGGGCAGCTTCTCAGTATACATGGTGTCCCAAAGGTCACCATATGTCCATACACAGGGAAAATGGGAAATTGTAGCTAAAAGTACCTTTATTTATGAAGTATTTATTGCACAATTTTATAAAATAGTTCTCTGCGTTGATATTTAAATGTAAAAAATATTAAACATGTAAAATATAATAGAAAACATGGTTGTTAATTTTTCCTGTGTATGGTGACCTTTGAGGCACCCTGTATTTTTCACATATTAAATTAGTTTAACTAAGTTCAATGCCTTGATTAGCTCATGAACCAACATACATTTTGATCCTGGTCTCAAGTTCCCCTCCAAGAATTATCTAAGGAGAATGTAAGTGGTCCATGCAGCTGATTGGTCAAATTTAATTCATAATGGTAAGGTCCATGCAGAAGGTATGAGTCTTCCTTTGACATTGTACAAGTGTAACATTGACCCACATTTGAAACCTGATGAAATGAAAATCAATCAAGCAGAAGTCATACTCAGTGTCATCTTAGCCTGTGTTCTCCAGAAAGCAGAGTCTGAAACAAAAACCCAAGTGCAAATTCTTTCATAGTGACAGGGAGCCAAAAAGCAGGAGTAGGTGCCCAGTGGAGTGAAGCACAGGTAGAGGGGGACCCTGTACAAAGACAGGTGATGGAGCAGGCCCCTGTGAGGATGACAGTTGCTGGACTCCGTGGAAAGCCTGAGGAGCTGCCACAGTATAGCGTAGAACCTTCTGTCCAGGCAAAGAAATCCACTGGTGGTCAGGCGCAGTGGCTCACGCCTGTAATCCTAGCACTCTGGGAGGCTGAGGCGGGTGGATTGCTTGAGCTCAGACATTCAAGACCAACCTGAACCAGAGTGAGACCCATCTCTACTAAAAATAGTAAAACTAGCTGTAGTCCCAGCTATGCAGGAGGCTGAGGCAAGAGGATTATTTGAGCCCAAGAGTTTGAGGTTTTGTGAGCTATGATGACATCACAGCCCTCTGCTCAGGGTGACAGAGTGACACTCATCTCAAAAAAAAAAAAAGAAAAACAAAGAGAAATCTCCTGGTTCCCAACCACCACAGATCAAAATTTCTCACACAGACTGTGACTGTGAACTCCCTGGGCTGTGCAGGTGTGACTACTAAGCAGCTTCTTGGGGTGCCTGCTCTGTGTCAGCAGGGGAGCCTGGGATGGAAAGAGGCAGGCCCTGAGGTGAAAAGAGGTCATCAGGTTGCAAACTGCACACAGCGTGGAGAGCAGCCCAGCGTGGACGTGGTTACTGGAGCAGTGGCTAGACTACAAGACGGGTGGGGCCGAGAGACTGTGAAGTGACACACTCAAGTTTCCAATATAAGCACCTGATACTTCTGGCCATTTCAGCACTTATATGTGGCCCACCATATTCCAAGAAAGGTATGAAGTTGTTTGCACGCCTATCATTTGTGCAACTTGGTCTGTATATTGTAACAATTGCTTGGTGAGGTCTTTATCAAGAGCACGGGCTTGATATGGGTTATATTTGTTTGATGGTTCTTGCTGTTATTTTCTCTCAAGAAATTCCCTCCACCAACCCAGTTATTGATCCTTGATTGATGCCTCCTCTCCCCTCCTCTGCACCCCCTAAAACCACCAGGGCAACCCCTCCATTCTCATCTGCTTCAGCAGCACTGTGCTTCTCCCCTTCCTCTCTCTCACCGTCCTTATCCGACAGAAGTATTCTCGTTCGTAATTGTCAGTATTTGCCTGTCACATAAACCGACAATTTCTAAATACCTTCTGAGCTCCCTAATTTTAAAGAGACAAGATTTGAAGAAAGCAAAGATTTCTTAAACAAGACACAAAAAGCCCCAACCATAATAGAAAGATGGATACGTTGGACTTTATGAGACATTAAGAAATCCTCATTATCCAAAGGCACCACTCAGAGAATAAAAGGAAAGCCACGGACTGGGGGTAGATATTCACAATATGTAAACCTGACAAAGGACTCATTTCCCCAATGTATAAAGAAATCATAAAGATCAGCAAGAGAAAGACAAACAAGCTAATTAAAAATGAGCAAAATGCTTGAACAGACATTTCAAAAAAAAAAAAAAAAGCAAGATATCCAAATGTCAAGAACCATTAGTCATCAGGGAAATGCAAATTAAAACCATAATGAGACACCATTACACAGCCAGCGGAGTGGCTAAAAGCAAAAAGACAGTCAGTGCCAAGGGTTGGCAAGAATGTGTAACAACTAGAACTCTTATACAAGGCCAGTGGGAGGGCAAATTATTGCAAAGACTTTGGAAAACTGTCTGCACGGCCTCCTGGAACTAAATATATGTCTATCCTATGATCCAATAATCTAATTCTCAAGATAAATGAGTCTATAAGTCCAGCAGGAGGTATGCACAAAAATGCTGATAGCAGCCTTATTCTTAATAGCCCCAAAGTGGACAATACCCAGACGTCCATACCAGCAGAATGGGGGGCAAGTGTAGGGTACGGTCACAACATAAAGAGCAGCTGCTGCATGCAGTGTGGATGACACACAGGTGTAAGGTGGCCTGAGGGAAGATCTTTTAAAAACACATAATTATTGGTTCATTTATACAAAGTTTAAGAACTGGCAAAACCAATCTGTGGTAACAGAATCAGGGTAGTGGCCACCCTGGGTGTTGGAGGCTGTGATTATAAACTGGAAAGAGAGAAAGGGAGCCTTCAAATGAGCCAGACACATTTTGTATTGGGAGCTGAGTGGTGGCTACACTGACGGTGGTTGTACTATAAAAATTCATTGAGATGTCCACTCAAGCCTGTACATTTTATGTATATACCACATACTGCACTTTAGTAAAAATAAATTAAGAAGGGGTAAGATGGAAAACACAGAGTTGATGTTGCATCCCACGAGCAAAGCATCCAAGTCCTCATTGTTGAGTAGAAGGTGGCACCATAATGAGATTGGGAATTAGTGAATTAGACTTCAGAAACCTGGCCTTCAAATGTTAGCTCTTGACTGATTAGCCCTATCATCCTGGCAAGCAATCTTTGTTTAGACCTCAGTGTCCCAATCTGTAACATGGCTAACAGCTGAGGCTTTCTGGTGTCCTCCTAAATTACAAGATCCCAGTGACAACTGCCTTCCCGTTTGAGGCTAATATGGAGATACATACCTTGTGCTGGTTCCACTGTGTTGGTGAAGAACACCAGCTAAGCTAGAGACGGGATAGAGAGAGGCTAGAACATTCGCTTGAGCTTATCCATTTTCCTTAGAGCTCAGCAGTGGCAGACTGTGTGAGGGCCAGCTGTGCAGGGTGAACCCAGGGAGTGGGTCGCTACAGTCTCCGTTCCACCACCACCATATAGAGCATGAACTTCTGTCAGGCAGGCCCTCACTGATTCATCTCCAGGAGTGGCAAGGAAAACCTGTGTGCCACAGTGTGGGCTGTGGTTAGCTGACGCACTGCGGAGTCAGCCGGACCTGGGTTTGAAACCCAGCTCTAACACCTGCCATCTGTGTGACCCTAGGGAGTTCATGTAAGTTTCTGAACCTCAGTTTTCTCATGCATAAAATAGAGTCGCCGGCACCTCAAGAGTTGTTGTTGTAAGGACTAAACTGCACGATATGTGTAAAAGCCCTTAGCACAGTGCCTCTCTCATGGCCAGTATTGTCCTGAGTGTGGCCAGTGCCTCCTGGGCCCACTAGCCATGCCGTGCTTCAGTCGATGTCATGTTTAGCGATAAAAATAACTTCTTAGTTTCCTAATGTAGTGAACACTGAGAATTTGTTTAGGTCCTTTTGAGTAGCAAAAAAAGTAGAGACCAGAAAGCCAGCTGATGCAAAACAGGTTATTTAAAATGCGGGAGTATCTAATGCAAAATCAAAACAAAAAAAAATTGCAGGGTGGCAGAAATCGGACCCACCTCGGTGACCGGGGCGTCACTGTCTGTGTGACTTAGTCTGATCTCCCAATCCTGGGACCCAAACATCATTTGATGTCTGATACAGAGCTTTTGAGATTTGCCTCCAATAAATCTGCTCTTCATCTCAGGAAATTTTGCTATGGACGCTCAGTCCCTGAGGCCACAGACACAGTGGTGGTCTTTGACTATCCCCTTTCCACACCATTCACAGCAGTCCTGTGGGTTTCGCCTACAGACTCCTCTTCTCACCGGCCCCACTCTGACTTGGTCTCCTCACCATCCCTCTAGACCAGTGCTTGTCAACTTTGTTCATGTCACGGCACACTTGAACCTATAGTTAAACTTCCACAGCACGCTAAAATTATGTTGATAAAAAAAAGTTAAAAAAAGAATATGCTTACTGTACTTTGAATTTCTTTCAAAAATAATTTAATTAATGATCTGTCAAAGATTTCAGAGCAGGGCAGTGCCTGTGGCTCAAGGAATAGGGCACCGGCCCTATATACCGGAGGTGGTGGGTTCAAACCCGGCCCCAGCCAAAAATGGCAAAAAAAAAAAAAAAAATTTCAGAGCACACTGGTTAAAAATGACTGCCCTAGACACTGTGATCATTTCCTAACAGGTCCCCTTGCTTCCACACTTGTTCTCCCATAATCCCATCCCTCTACTCAGAAGCCAAAGCGATCTTTCAAGAATATAAAGTGGGTCATGTTAATCTATACACAAAACCTTCCACTAGTTCTTTGTTGCACTTACAATAAATTCCAAATACTTAACCAAGGCCTCCAAGGCCCTACCTGATTCAATCTCTTTATCCAAAATCTCCACAAACTCACACCCTTGTAATCTGTGCTTCAGGGCACGCTGGTATCCTTTCTGTCCCTTCCTGCCACCATCTTTTCTAGATGTTCTATGTGGTTGGCTCCTTGAGGCCTTTCTGGCCACCTGACCTGAAGTAGCTGCCCCTCATTCAGTCCCTCCTCATCACCTCACCTGTATTATGCTCTCCCCATTGGTGAGATCTAACATATTCTTATTTGTTTGCTTATTGTCTTTATTCACCAATATAATGTGAACTCCAGGAAGATACCAGAGACTAGGACAGTGCCTTTGGAAGGCACCCAGTGGTTTTTGTAAATGAATGAATGTGTTAAGTTGGCTTTATGAAATGTTAAATACCAGGGAGGATGTGATTGTCCCAGCTTGGGGGATAGAATGTCTACGCCTAGATCCTTCACCTCTGGCCAAGGTCTAGGGGTCCCTGAACACAGGTGCTGCTAACTGGAGGGTCATCCCTCTGTACCTTTGCAGTCCTACCAGCCCTCCTAAGAAGGCTTAATCCCCATTTTACAGATGCAGACACTGAGGTCAGGGTGAATCAGAGGCAGTCTCCGTTATTGAATCCTGTCATTTCTTTTATGTTAGCAAACCGTGTTTCATCTGTTCTTGTGGAAACATTATCTACATCTCTGTCTTTAAAACCCAATGGTGTTAACTACATGTTGATAAATATTTTCCCTCATCTACACCTACTCTATTTTAACACTAGTGTTGGAATTCTCATTTCCTCCTACAAGAAAGAAATACGGCCCAGATTTTTATTGTGGGACAAGATGTTTCAGCTTTCCCACGCTGATTTTTCTTTGTTGTTGGCTTTGGAGGATTTTTTGGCACTTATGATTTTTTTTAAATGACAATAGAGTCATGTGATCCTTGGGTTGCTAAAATCTTAGTTTAGATAGCCTATCTTTGTTTTGTTTTTGTTTTTTTTTTTTTTTTTAATTAAGGTCTAACCCTTGCTAGGTGAATTCAGGAAATAGGATCCTATTTTAGTTTCTTCTTCTAGCTAAATGAAATCTTTGGAATGTGGTTATTTGATAGTGAAATATATGCCTAATCAGTGATAAGAATTTAGACCTGGTTTTAGCTAATTAGGATTTATATACAGCTTTCAGTCCAATATTCCTGCCCACTTATTATTCTATTTTTTCCTGAATTCCCTCTAAGGAAATAAATGTCAGAATACATGCTTCCAAAAAATAAAATTAAAAGGTGTTAATAAATTTGATTAAGTAGCCATTGAGCATATGAGGCAAGATATAAAAAAGATTAATTCAGTTTTATTCCCTAGTCTTACTTGTCAGGCATCTGTGAATTCTTTAATAAGGAGATAATAAAGAAATGTAGATAGAGATATTGTGTATGTTATAATATTATATATTGTTGTATAATGTTGTATATTGTATATAGGCCCAAATTTTTATGTACTATTTCTAAGATAACAAAACTTCAGCTTTTTTTGGTTAGTGCTTGCACATTAAATCTTTCCTATAATGGCTTTGTGTTTAAAATTGATTTCTTGCAGAAGACATTGGTTTAGTGTTGCTCTTTTTAACCATTTTGCTAATTGGTTCAAAAATTAACCGATTTAAAAATTTGACTTTTAGTTTATTTTAGATCACTTATACTTAATGTAATTATCGGTGTACTTGGATGAAAGTCAACTGCATTGTTTCACTTTTTTGTTTCATTTATTTTTATTCCCTTTTCCTTTCTTTTGCTCATGTTTGTAATAATTGTTTTGTTCATTTCATTTTACATTAACTATTGGTTTCTTTTAATATCTCTTTTAACACTTTTTATCAGTTGAGTTTACAATATTTATACAATATATTAATAGACTCTCATAACACTAATCAAAGGGAGAGACTTTCTGTTTAAAAATTACCCAGCTTAATTAAATTACCCAATATTAATAGAATCTAATTAGATTCTAGATCATTGGTATAATCATCTTATAACCAGTGAGTATTGAGCTGTCTTTCAATTTCTATGTTTATATTTTCTTAATAATTATATTTATAATTATTATAATAATATATAACGATTACTGAGCATTGACTACAGTCATTATTATAAGACATTATTGTAAAATCTTTTACATTTATTGGCTCATTTAATCATCACAACCACCCAATGAAGGTAGGCACTATTCATTTTTTGCTATTTTAGAAATACAAAAAAAGAGGCAGAAGAAATCAAATCACTTGGCCCAGGTTTCAAGGCACCAAGTGGTTGTACTGCTTTTATCTTAAGAGAAAAGAACAGGATAAAATTTAATCCATAAAACATGTGGGCAGGGGGACAGAAGGTTCTTAGTACCTTTTTCTCTTTTGTTTTCATGCAAAAAAAAAAAAAAAAAAAGGAGGAAAAGCTATATTTTCAGGACAGGATGGCAGGCGTGAGCCACACTCAACCAATCCTGTGTAGAGAGGCCAGCACCCAATTAGTGTGTGGGCAGCTGCTAATTTGAACTGTACTGGTTTTATAATTGATATCTAATTTGAACATTTTGCTTTATAACTTTATAAGAGCTTTAAGAAGAAGGTGGTTATATCTAGTTCTACATTCATGCATATTTTAAAACATTAAAATAAAGATAATTTACATCAGCACTAGGGATCTTTGTGTAAGTGGTCTATGGGACTCTTCCATTCAAAGGCTCACTGGCTCCTGAAGGTGTAAGATTGTCACTGCTTCCCTTATCTTATATAGCTCCAGGGTAGCTGAGGGGTTCAGATGCTTCTCAATTTTAAATTGTAAGTTTAATGCGGAGATCCTTGAGAAGACCAATAGACTGATGACATCTGTCTATGTTTTGCTCACAAACTTTGCTCTGGTGCTTTCAGAGATCATGTAAGAGTCCAGCAAAGAGGCTTCTGGAGGCCTCTGGTTCCAGTCCTGAACCTGTAGCAAGCTCCCTACTATTTCTCTGAGACTCAGTTTTCTCATCTATTAAATGGAGCTGGGACCTACCCTGCAGAGTTATTGTGATATTGAGTGAGATAACGCAAATTATGTGTTTGATACAGAGTAGATGATCAAATAGTTAACATTAATATTGTTATCATTGTTGTCACTGCCACTGCCATGAATCGGTCATCTCGGAACCTTGTACCAAGTTCTCTGTCATGAACTACAAGTGCTAAATCCAGCATGGTGGCATGCACCTGTGTCCCAGCTACTTGGGAGGGTGAGGGAGGAAAATTGCTTAAACCCAGGAATTCAAGGTCAGTCTAGGAAGCATAGCAAGACCTCACCTTAAAGAAATGAACAAGTTCTAAAAGTGTTTGTAATAGAGGTACTCTCTAGAGCATCCTCAAGCTATGGCTCGCAGGCCGCAGCAGCCCAACAAGGACATTTATCACTTGTCCCGGAGCCCGCAGTCCAGCCCTCCAACGGTCTGAGGGACAGTGAACTGGCCCCCCGTTTAAAAAGTTTGAGGACCCCTGCTCTAGAGAGCCACATATGTTAACAACACGTGCCTGAGAAACCGCCCTTCAAAGCTTCACGTTCAGATGATATTTCAGTTTCTACTCTTTAAAGTTGGGTAATTTTTAAACTGAAAGTCTCTATGTTTGATTAGTTTTATGGGATTTACCAAAGTAGGGGAGACTCTTTTAGTCTATGACAATATTAAGGCTTACCAAAATCAGAAAAATTGGCTGGGCAGGGTGCTCACACCTGTAATCCTATTACTCTGGGAGGCTGAGGCAGGTGGATTGCTTGAGATCAGGAGTTGGAGACCATCCTGAGCAAGAGTGAGACCCCGTCTATACTAAAAATAGAAAAACTAGACCGGCATCGCGGCAGGCACCTGTAGTCCTAGATACTTAAGTGTCTGAGGCAAGAGGAGGACTTGAGGCCAAGAGCTTGAGATTGCTGTGAGCTATGATGCCATGGCAGTCTACCCAGGGCAACAGAGTCAGAGTCTGTCTCCAAAAAAACAAAACAAAACAAAAAATCAGAAAAATTATTGGTTTCGCATCAGTGCTGATAATACTGCGTGGTAAAAATCAGGCCATTAGCAGAGAACTCAGAATATTAAATACAGTAAGGCTAAGCCAGACTTCATCAAGCACACGTTTGCTTGCTGTCGCCATCACCAGAGCCTCCTAGCTCATCTGCATTGTTTGTAATTTGAACACAGACATGATGCTGCCGAGTGACACTGAGGACCTCACAGAAAACCAACCATCTTTACAACTGGGAGCGAATATGGGCTGAGGTGGGGAGACATGTAAAATACCCCACAGGATTGAAGGACGCGTATTCTGACAAATTAAGAATTTTTAGTATTTTTATTTCCTTCCAAGCTACTGAGAAGATAATTGCATTTTAGAAACCACAATATTAACATTAGGTACTCTGTCGCTAAGCAGTAGAATAGACTTTGTAATGCAATTTACATAAATTAATGACTCCCCTCCGGTGTATTTTGGGTTTTAAAGACTTAACTAAAGCTTTCAAGCCAGTTGGATGTTTGGAAGAATATTAAGCAGGTGAACTTTGTTTCAAGGTGTTCCAGCTCCATTTTCACTCACTTTGGGGGGAAGCTCTCACCCCAGACTATTTGTTCTTTTTTTCCCCATTTTGGGGCTTGAAGAATTATATCCAAGTGACTTCCACAGAAAACTAGGATTTATTCTTTTATTTTAACTAGTTTTAGCAGGAAGCATTTTGGAAAGGTGTTACGTATTTCTCTGTCTTAGTAAATAGTAAATGAAAAGAATGGAGTTTTATTAACTCAAAGAATCAGAGACTGTTCTTTTCTCGTCCATGCTCCTTTTCTGTGTGTGGGGGTGGTGGAGGAGGTTGATGCCACCTGTCTGGATTGTACAGTGGTTGTCATTTCAAAAGAACCCAGAATCTAGGTTGGTCAGCACTTTTGCACACGGGAGGGGCATTGGTAATATAGGACCCACTCACCTTTGCAGAGCTGGGAAGCTGTACTTTGAGGATATTCCCTTTCCCAGAGTAGCCTCACTCTCTCACTTCCTCTGAAGTGAGAAGAGCCTGCATCTTCTCATCTCACTGGCCTGGCGGAGCCCATGCTGAGCTAATCAGTGTCTGCAGAACCTTTTGTACTAAAATCCTTTCTTGCAAAATTGGATGCCCCACTGGGGTGCCTGCTGCAGTGAAGGGATGCCAGTTCTGCAGAGCCCTGCAAGTTCAGGATCAGGCCCTTGAAACATAATAAAGAGACATTACAAGTAGTATGGAGCCTTTATCAGAAAAGTTCTCCTGAAGAGATTTCATTTGCACTAGAAGGAAAGAAAATGACGAAGGAATTTAGAATATGTTTTGTGGCTACACCTGGGTATAATGGAAAAAGACAGGGTCTGACCTCTTCAAGGGCTGGCTGTAAACCACGGTGTGACTTGCTGCCTGTGCGGCTGCTCCATCTAAGGCAGGGGCTGGCAGCGGGAGAGATTTACTACATCTAAAGAAAGGTTTTTCTAATTTATTGCATAAGAAGGTAGTTCAATGTGGGAATGAATCTTGTCCTAGGTGATCGATCACTCTTTTATGCCATTTATCTTTTCCTGGAGATTCCTGGGCTATCATAGATACTTGTTAGGAAATGCAGTAGAACCTCTGTAAGTTGACCACCCAAAGGACTAGAGCAAACTGGTCAACATATGGAGGTGGTCAACATAAGGAAATAGGCCTCCTCTACTGATACATACATGTGGTGTGTGTCCAGTCTATGAAAATTAGGTGAACTTAGGGAGGTGGTTAATGGAGAGAGGTAGTCAACTATCAAGGTTCCACCGTACATATGTACAAATAAGAGACAATATGATGGGTTAGACGGCCACTGGGCATTCTGTAACTTTATTCCATTCTGCTATTCCTCCCTCCATTATGATGTAATTCTCAATGACTTGTAGTGAAGATAAATTATTTTGAATTTTAAAAATGTATACCAAAATATGAAATTAGATGCAAAGCATTACCACCTAAATAAATGCAACCTGAGGGAAAGAAAGAGACACATAAGTCTTTATTTGTTTTTTAGGTATCTTCAAAGCTAGATGGGACATACTAAGAATTAATTAAACCCTCTGCCTAATACAATTATTTTTAAGTCAGAAGGAAATGTATGGTGTCAAAATATGTCGCCAGAGAAAATAAGAAGAAGAATAAGGGGACCGAGGTGAACTCTTTACAGACCAGTGAATGACCTTCCACTTTTTTGACTCAGAAACCTGGTGTTGTCAATATTCCAGAAGCATCTCTGTCTCTACTGACCACATACATTTTCATTTACACGTCACAAGAGACTGATGTGTGAATGAGAAGGCCATTTTACTACCAGGGATTGAGAAATGTAACCACTAAAGCAACTGGATATTCTCATGATATGACCAGCTTTCCTGGGGAAATCAACATGGCAGACCAAAGATGGCACATACACACAAGAGCACGGGGAGGGTACTAGACTACCAACCCAGGCAGCCCAGCTCTCCAGCACTTTACTGTTGCACGAAAGGTCCCCTTACAGTTAATAAGTATTGCTTTTTAAAAAGTTCATCGCATTTCTTTTCCTTATCCTACTTCCCTACTTCCTCCCATCCTGTTTCATTGAAAAAAAGTATTTCTGGGCAGTGCTTGTGGCTCAAAGGAGTAGGGCACCGGTACCCCACATACTGGAGGTGGCGGTTCAAACCCAGCCCGGGCCAAAAACTGCAAAAAAAAAAGTATTTATTTTTTAAACTAAGAAAACCGTGGTGTCAGAATTCCTCTCCTGCTGCCTGCCCAGATCCATTATCTCTTTCTAACCTCTGCACCTTCAAATCTCCCTCTACCCTGGCTCCTTCCTCTTTATCCAGAAATTTGCTTGGGTTTATTTCATTCTAACAACCGATGTTCTTTTGATACCGTGATGCCTCCAGCAACTTGCCACCCTTTTTCCTTCTCTTAATTATTAAGGGTCTCTAAATAGTAGACTCTGCATGCGTGTGTCTCCTTGATTCACTGCAGTCCTTTCTTCCCTTTGCTCACAAAACTACCTTAGCTTCCTGCCAGCTCTGACGCACACTCCACTTCTCTGTCTCAATCTGACCCTTCCTTGGCCTTTGACAGAGATGACACCTCTCTACTTCATGAAATGAACTTCTTTCTCTCAGGCTCTGGTACCCTTCTCTTCTCCAGCCCCTCCTCAGCTCCATCCTAATCTACCCTTCCTTCATCCCAGTAGGCATCCCCTCCAATGCCAGCCCTCCTAGTCTGTGTCCTTAGCCATCAGCTCATCTCTACGTCTCTCCTACCAAATTCGGACGTCAGGTTCCACGTGTGTGCTGAAGGCTTTCCTATCTGCCTTAGGCCAAGATCTGTCTTGTAAAGCCCATATCTGTAAAGGGACCTGTCGACTGGACATGCCACTTGGATGTGCCAAAGGTGCAGAAAACAAAACCTGTCTGCAGCAGAATATTTCCTGTGTTCATCACTGCACATCTGCCGCTGCCCCAGATTCACCAAGAGTCTGCAGGGCACCAGCCACCTCTTTCCTCCCGTGCTCCTTTACCATGGACTTTCCCTTCTTTGAAGACCTTTTCTACACTCCTGCTGCTGATTCGGCCCAGGTCCTCATGTCTTCTCTTTTGATTACTGCAGCAGCCCGGTAAATACAGTCTTTCTGTCTTCATTCTCTCTTACCTCCAGTTCAGCCTCCACCACTGATAAATTAATGTTGCCCTTTTAAAAAATAACTTTCACATATGAAAGTGATGGCTGGGTGTAGTGGCTCACGCCTGTAATCCTAAGACTCTGGGAGGCTGAGGTGGGTGAATCACCTGAGCTCAGGAGTTCAAGACCAGCCTGAGCAAGTGTGAGACCTCATCTCAACTACAAGTAGAAAAACTAGCCAAAGGTTGTGGCAGGCACCTTAGTCTCAGCTGCTCAGGAGGCTGGAGGCTGAGTTAAGAGGATAGTTGGAACCCAGGAGTTTGAGATTGCTGTGAGCTATGACACCACGGCATAACACCCAGGGTGACAGAGTGAGACTTGGTCTCAAAAAAAAAACCTTATATACATATATACATACACACACATATATACATACATATTTCATAAATATATATATATATATATATATGAAAGTGATATGTGCTCATAGTATTTTTCTTAAGCTTTGGAAAATGCTTTGGAATCATAACAAAGAAATGAACGTTTCTATTATCTGAAAGTTCAGACATAATTATTATAAACATAGTAATGCATTTTTTCCCATTTTAAAAGAAAAACACATGTATAGTTTTTCTGATCATCACTGGAATTATGCTGCAAATATTCACTTTGTTGTTTGATTTCTTCATACAACACATAAGGCTTTATTTCAGACCAATAGAAATTATTTTTAAAAGGTAATTTCAGTGACTATGTCATAGTTTGGAAGATTGACTGAGCAACCATAATCAGCCACTCCTCTATTGTTGAGCATTTGGGTTGTGTCCATTTTTGTTTAAATCATTTTAATTAACATTAAGCAAATAATTTTGTACTTAAATCTTTAGCTGCTTCTCTCAATATGTCCTTGGGATCAATTGCTAGAAATGAAATTGCCGGGTTAAAGAATTTGAGCACATTTGAGCGTTTTGATATATTTTGCTCAATTGCTTTCCAGAAAAGAGATAACAAATCATTCCCTCTGTGATCCAGGGACTCTATGTCTCACCCACATTTACTAGAATTGAATGTTCACATTTAAGTAATAGATTTTCTGATTCACTCATTGAAAGATGAAGCCTTGATATTTGCTAAATAAAACTGAGCGTGTTTCCATGTTTATCAGCTGTTTATTATTTTATGAATTGCCTGTTCTTGTTTTCAGCTTGTCTTCATAACAAGGTTTTCGTTCTTCTATTAGTAGTCATGGTTTACATACACGAGCAGTCATGCTGAAATTCAAGGCTTGTTTAAAAATCCTTTACTGTTCCCTCTCACGCTCAGGATAAGGTCGAATCCCCCTAGCTGGGCACCTGGTGCCCCCTATTACCGTGCCCTTGACTGTCTGCCCTCACTGCACCAAGATGCACGTAAACACTGCAGGCTATTCTGAACTATTTCCAGTTCTCAAAATAATAAATTTGTTCTTCATGCCTCCTGCCTTTGCAACATGCTCTTCGTTCTGCCCTAATCACCACTGTCCACCTGCCCCCCATTTTGCCGAGCCGACTGCCACTCACCTTCAGACTCACCCAGGGGTTACCTCCCTCCCGTGGGAACTGCTCTGGACCTGTTAGTCTGAATTATGTGTCCCCCTTCTGTGCTTTTAGGGCAGCTGGCCAAGCCTTTGTCATGCCCCTCCCACACTGCATTGTCTTCCCTCATGAAGAGGGCAAGCCTTTTGTTTCTACTTCCCCAGAGACTCACAATAGCCAACAGATGGTTGATATTTGCAAGATGGTGAAGAAAGAAAGGGAAGAATGAATGAAGCTGTCATTCTTCATCTAAAAATAGCTGTACTTGCCCTTGGAAGTTTATCCCAATTTGAATTTCTTATTTGAATATTATAATAATATGTTCTGGCCCCTCATCTGTCCCAGCAAGTAGAGCTCTGGTATTTTGCTAATCTATGAAAGCCCCTATATATAGAATGTATGGTTGTCCTATAGTTAATGTCTATGCTTACCCTGGAAGTTATAGGAAAAGAATTCTTTGCAATGAATTTGATTTCTCCAAAATTCATTTTTAATTATTATGCACAGAAAAGTAGAAAATATAAGTTCATGGAGTCAGTTATCACCGCATTTGATTTTTTAGCTTCATTCTAAGGAAAACATGGTGAGATGCTAAGAACTTAGAGAATGGCAAGATGGGTAGATGGATGGTGAATAAATCTAAAAGTTAACTTGTCAAGTGGGAAACATATAAATTTGGAAAAGATAAATTTGTCTGTTGTCTAAAAATGCTTCTGTGTAATTTCAGCAGACCATATGAGGTTCAATTAAATTACATGCTAAAAATAAAAAATAAATAAAGCTCTCAAAGGGAAACTGGCAACGTTGTGCTATGCAAAATTTTAGGACAAAATTAAAAAGAAATCAATTCCCACGAATCTGGCAAGATAGCCTAATAAGAATATACCCAAATCTGTTCATTACATTAGGAATCCAAGATGAAATTTTTAAACACACTTACCTTGAAGAAAGTTGAAGTAATAATCATACGCCTGTAATTTTCTCGGTCAATTTGCCTGATTCAAGGGCCAATCTCTCATGCACCATCATACCCTCACCTATTGGTGGTTTTCGAACACTGTTGTGGTCTCTTTTCCTCTCTGTAGAACAGGAACGAACTGAGGTTTGTGCTATCCTAGAAGTCAGCTGACCAGGTGGTTTCAAGGGGTATTTTCATTTCAAGCCCATGAATTCCAGTTTCAGCATAGAAGACGTGTCAGGCATCAAGAGCAAGTGGAAAGATGGAGCTGCTGGTGCTGGTTGCTGGGACTGTCTGTTCATTTATGCTTTAGTACTTTTGCCAGTGCTGGTCTAGCGCTCATGATGCCTAAAACATCACTCACCACTTCAAACTCCCTCCCCATCAGCTAGTGATTCCTAGTGGATAAAGAATGTGTGCCACTTTCTATTAATAATAATAAGGGATCCAGGGCAGCACCTGTGGCTCAGTGAGTAGGGCGCCAGCCCCATATACCATGGGTGGCAGGTTCAAACCTGGCCCCAGCCAAACTGCAACAAAAAATAGCCGAGTGTTGTGGTGGGTGCCTGTAGTCTCAGCTACTCAGGAGGCTGAGGCAAGAGAATCGCCTAAGCCCAAGAGCTGGAGGTTGCTGTGAGCTGTGATCCTATAGCACTCTACTGAGGGCAACAAAGTGAGACTCTGTCTCTAAAAAAATAAGAATAAAAAAATAAATACTAAGGGTTCCTTCGTAGGCATGCAGAGCACTCCACAAAGCTGCAGTTCAGGGCAGGTGCGTCCTCAGAAGACACTGATGAAAGGACAGGCGGCAGAACCGCAGGACACTGTGGTTATGAACATTTTGTCCTAAGTAAAGGTGACCTTGTCTGTGAGGGAAAAAAATAGAATTGAAGGGGCATATTTGGGTAGATTTTTTTTTTTTAAGTTATCAAGAAAAAGAAGCTAAAACAGAAAGGAAGGAGGAAAAGATACTGAAAGTATCATCTGGTTTCCTAAAGCCCTCTCCATGCTTAGATTTCAATCAATCGCTGCAGTGCTGGAGGGTGAGGGGAACTTCTTGGAGGCACCTGATTCCAGTGGTGCCAGCTGTAGGCCCCCTTGCTGCTACAGCTGCACCTTGGTGTCACTCACAGCCTCCCTCACACCACTGGCCACTTGGAAACATCCCTCCTCCTCCTTTCCCCCGAGGCCCCTTTTCATTCTTCCTCCCTTCTCATTTTCATTTTAAAAAACAAAATAACAGCAAAACTGGGAAATTATATTTCTGTTTAAAATCTTTTGGCTGAACTGATTTCAGCTTTTTGTTTTTACTCCATCATTGGGTTTTTAAGATATAAATGAAAGACCTTTTAAGAACACCGTGACTAAATCTCTTCTTATTTCATTTCCAAAGCCCCTCATCTCATCTTCTACCCTTTACTAGACTTCAGCAAAGTACCTTTCACATCTCCTGGATTTTTAACTCCTCCTACTTGGGGAACTTCAGCTTGCCCAGCAGTTGTAACCGGGCCACAGTTCCTGGACAGTGCCTTGTAGGCCAGTCCTGGCTGTGCTGACTCTTAGGTTTTTATGCCAGGGATGATGAGGAGACTGTATAGTATCAATTTTATTATTTACCACGACTTTTAATCAGGCTTTGAAATTCCATGTAGAATTTTTGTAATTTCCCCAAAGTAATTGTACTAAAGCCCTATGATCCTGATATTGCTACTAGATTTCCACATATTTCTGTTGCCTGGATGAGATGTAATTCTTTCCGGCTTCCATCTTTGACTTGGAAGAAATAGAAAGTGCCACTCTCTATTAATAATAATAAGGGTTCCAGGGCGGCGCCTGTGAAGAATGGAAGTGGGGTGGTCTTTCAGTGGTGGTCTTAGCTGTGTCTTTCACAGATACCTTTTAAGTTACCTACTTTGATACAGATGTGTATTAACTCAATAGCACTGTATTAATACTGCTCTGATGATTTATTTATGCTTTTCCTAAATTTTTAAGATAGATATTTTTATCTTTTTTCTTTACTATTTTAGGCACCATGATGTTCTGATATTTAATATTGTTCTGGAACAATAATTCATTAAAAAAAAAAACGTAAGGGTGACTCTGACTATTATGAGAGGGGAAGATAGAGTTCAAATAAAGGTCAGATGCTACAGGGCTCCATTTGTCACTGAACAGAACAATAAACTAAGAATAGACAAAATGGCCTCCTATAAACTTTGTCCCAGTTAGTCTTTCTTTATTTTTCTCTTTCTGATCATTTAACATATCGGCACTGACTTACAGTGTTGCTTATCTGCACCAGATACCATGGTTGTTGACTCCATCTACAAAATTAGAATTTCTTTCCTAATTTGCATTGGTTTGTGATTTTCTGTTTTTCCTGCATGTCCCAAGAGTACTGAATGCATAAAATTTTGTTTTAGATAGAGTATAGGCTAAGCCACTTCAGCACATTCTTTTGCATCACAGCTCAGAGGTAGCTGGCAATTCATGGTGGGTCAGGAGCTTTGTTCCACGGTGTTATCTGGGGAGCCTGTGATCAAGTCCTGTCACACTCCATGCATGGTTCCTTCAATGGGTCTCAAATAGCTGCTTAAGTTACCTCTATTTCCCTTCCCTTGAGGGAAGGAAAACATGAAGTAGAGGAAACCAAGTTTCTTTAAAAATGTGACTGAGACGTTTCATGCTTCACTTCCACTTGCATTCCAGGGGCTCTAACTTCATCATTTGCCCATGTTTAGCTGCAGAGGAGGTGGGAAATGCAGCCTGTGAATGGGCAGCCATGTTCCCTGGGAACAGCTGAGGAGGGGGTTCTATTACTCAAAGGAAGAATGGAAGCGGGTGGTCTTTCAGTGGTGGTCTTAACAGTGTCTTTCACAGATACCTTTTAAGTTACCTACTTTGATATGGATGTGTAAGAATTATATTTGTATTTGCAGATCACCTTCAAATCGTCCCCCAGTCCACTGTTTTTCTGTTCTTCATCAACTTAAATGCTGGGTGGGGAAAAAGTGCTTTCATCTCACCCAGTGAGTCTGTGAAGTGTCTGTGTGTACTAGTCATTGTCCTCATACTGAGACTTCTCTCTGTATTAGTGTATAATAATATGAACGTAGACTATCTTCTTTTCCCTAATAACAGATGAATCTGTAAAGAAACTGGTAATTCATTTACTTAGGCATTCCTCAGGGCCTGAAATATAAAAAGACATCTGAGATTTCCTGTTGGGTTTCCCAGCTAATATCAGGCTTAAGAGGACTCTCAGAACCCTACCCTTGGCCCCCAGTTAAAACTGCTCTTTCTTGAAGTTTGTTGTTGACTGCATTTGGCCCAGAGACCAGGCCTGGGGAAAGAAACCCTAGACAGGTAACTAAGGTCCATGTAGATGAGGAAGTTAGCATGAGACCCTGTTTTAGGATCTAAGACATGACCGTGTGCTCCCTGTTGAAGTCAGTAAGAGTTGGGAGGCTCTGTAGCAGCCCTCCAGCCTCATGGAACTGTGAGCTTCCCACATACATAGCCCCATGACAGAAATAGTTCTGTGCTAAAAAGACAAGTCTCACATATGTGTAAATGCTTATAAGCTCTTGATCAGGAGGAACTCGTAGGTGTATATTCATATATTAAAATAGTATGATGAATAAGACCCTCCCTCCCTGCAGGAAGAAAAGAGAGAGTGGGGATTAGGATTGGGGAGGGGAAATATTAATGTCCCTAATTTGCACTGTGCTCTGCCGTTTACGGAGCACTTTCCTATTGGATAACTATTCTGATGAGTGTACTAACTCAGCCATGTAGGAAGGCCAATTTCATCTCCATCTCATAGATAAGCCAGCGGCATTTAAGAACAGTTGTTTGTTTACCAGATCCACAGCCTCTTTTAGGAGTCCCACATTCTACCCTGATCACCTATAAAAAGAGGCTCCAAACCAGGACCTGAAGAAAATGTCATGTTTGGGCCTCACCATTTGGCTTTGAGTTTTCTCTAAAAGGTTAAATTGATGACAATGAAACCCTGTTAAGGTGTGTATACTTACGCATCCTGAGTGTTGAACTCCTGTTAAAAGGTGTTACGTCTGAAATTCTATCAGAAGTTCAGTGAAAACAGACCCTAATGAAAGTCATGCCTCTGATACTGACATCACAGAACAAAGGAATCTGTTTAGTGAAATGTTTGCTGTAATCTGAGAGTGGATGCTGGGTGTGTGTTTGGGGGCATGAGGGCGGCATCGTGGGAAAGGAAAAGGCCTGTGAAAACATTAAGCTCTTCTGGGATAGGGGCCTGTCTGATCCCTCTTCCTGGACAGACAGCCCAACACAGTCCAGAATTGGGCTCCACAAACATTGTGTAACTGAGTAGAAAGCAGAGATGGAGTCTGCCTTGACAAAGCTGAACAGAACCCCATTTCTGCCACGATGCCAGCAGAGATGAGTGTTGTCATCTGCAGAGTCACTCTGTGCAAGTTGGAGGTGGTGATCCCTGGTGTGTGCACATCTCATCTGATAACTTCCCTTTCAGGGAAACTTTTGTGTCCACACAAAGGGTATCCTCTTTGTGAGAGAGAATGGGGATTAGGAGTGGGGCTTGATAGAAGGTTCTGCCAGCCGTTTCCTTCCTAGATAACCACACATAGTAGCGTTCTTTGCCTGGTTGTGTAAAGTGCCCTAGTCATGCTGTTCTTGTTCAGCTATTCTCCTTCTATTCATGCTATTCTTCTTCCCAGAGAGAAATTACTAGAATATCATATAGCTTCCCATCAGTCCTGTACATGACTTTAGCGTCTTAAGAATCATGCCAGTCCTGTCATAAATACCAGCCTGGAAGATCCATCTTTGTTCTGGCCAATACAGAATTGGATATCTTTCATTTTTCCTTTCTATCATGTATTTCTGCCAGCTGTCCTTGTGGAAATTTGTGTTACTATATAAAGATACTGCATTTGTGGGAAATTTTATATCCTTATTTTCCAGCAACAAGAAAAATGCATACTATATTGCAGCTGTTTATAACAGCTACTTATTAATAATATTCTGTATGCTAGGAACTTCCCACAGCTCATCTTTGATTCTCACAACAACCATGCAAGGGAATCATTATTCTACCATTTTACAGCTTCAAAAGCAGTGACTCAAAGAATAGGCTCCTTACCTAATGAACATCTGTATAAATGGTACAGCTAGAATTCAAGTCTGTCTAACTCCAGACCTGAGCTACCTATTAAAAAAGTAGGCAAGGAAGATAGTTTTCCAAACTCAAATTCAAGATGTGGTTATCTTCAAGTTACTAGAACGAACAGTTTACCAGCAAATGCTTTTTGGCATCTGTTAGGGTAGTCTTTTTCAAATTTGACCCATACATCATCTGGGCCGTATCCCAGAAATACAAAATTAGAACCTCTCTGTGTTCGCAACTTTGGATTTGGCATTGTTAACAGATCTCTGGGTAATTTTTACATTCCCAGAGACCATAGGAGGCACAAAGCTTAGAGCAGTGTTTCTCAAAGTGTGGCGTCAGACCACTTGCTGTAAGATCATTTAGAGCCATTATGTAAAATGCAGGGCCCCAGGCTCTATCCCTGGAAATAGGGTGGAGCCTCCGTTTGATTTATATTTTTAAATATATCTTTTATTAACCACTATATGTCAGCATTATGGACAATTTCACACACAGAGAGAGAACTGGGGATTCAATAGGGTTTGGGGTTCTGTGTATGTGTGTGTATGTTTGGGTATAGTTAAAGAAATTAACACCTGGTCTTTATTAGTGAACTAGTAAATATTTGAGAAAGCCACGTGAACACAGATTAATCAACAGATGCTGTAAGATTAAGATAGCACATAATCACATGCTAACTGTATGGTACAGAATCCAACTCCAGTAGGAGTAGATAAGAAAAAAATTAACGGGGGTTACAGGAATCAGGGCTCTTTATATGGAAGGCAGGTGTCTCAAGATGTATCTTAATGGCTATGTATTTAATGCTTTCTCTTGCAATCCTATAATTCATGAAGACTGTGGCGACATACTATTTTTCCCAAACAAACTGAGGGAAAGAACTGTGTCAGCTCTTCAGACTCAGAGTTGCAGGAACGCAGCAGCCAGGAGGAGCTGGCCCCGAGGTGACGCAGGCTGTGGGTGCCATGCGGCTGGCTCTCCACCTGGTTCTCTCACTCGGGCACCAGCCTTTTGTCACTTGTGACTCAGGCTCTTTCCTCAGCAAAGAATGCTGCAGGGCCACTGAGGAATAGTCAAGACCCAAATGTCAATTCTCCTTTACTGAATGTCTGCCACTGTGGCGCCAAAGTCTGAGGAATGAACCAAGTCACCTGGGGAGCTCCTGCAAACACCACATTCTGGTCTCTTGAGCTTTATTAAAATTAGTGATTTTTCTTCCCTTTACCAATTTTAGAGTTTATGTTTGCAAGTCACTCTCTTTTAGCCAGTCATGACAGTCTCTCTTTCTTCCAGGCCAGGAGGAACACTGGAGTGTCCTCTGTGGGCTGACTCATTCCTCCATGGCACTCAGGTACCCACAGCCCCCATGTCCCAGAAGGGAACAGTGATATCCATTCTGCCAGAGTTTAGGGTCTTTACCCTGGTCTAATGGCCACCTTTGGGCTCCTAAGCCTCTCAACTAAATATTCCAACATTTATTGTAAATAAATACACATTTCTTTCACACTTGACAGTTTTATAAAGTAGCAGCTATGGCTAATCCAGTCCTCCTTCTTAGCCCCAAACTTTCATCAAGAACTTCTTTTAATTCCCCTTAGAGAATTCCAGGTTTGAGTCAAAAGTGCTCAGGAGTGTGGAGGCAGCTTTTGCCCAAGGCCACTGATGATCAAAAGACTTAGAATCAACTCTTTCCAAATGCAGCTCTGCTGACTTCAGATTCCACATCTTTCCTGCAAAGACTACAGCTAAACCACCCTGCCTTTCACCTCTAGCACCACCCTGCCTGTGCTGACCTCCTAACTGGAACAGTCCAAGCTCAATTGTATAAAATAATGTTGTAACCCAGCCCTCTTTCCCCTGCCCACTCCTATTCCCCAGCCCTCACCTGTTCCCCTCACCCTCTCCAGCCCATTTCCCTCCTCCTCCCTTCTCCACTGAGAGTCACTCCAGGAACAAGGCAAGTCCCTCCTCCCCCCAGGGTGGCCGAGAACACGTTCCCAGGCCCCCTTCTTCCTCCTAGAGTTGCCAAGAACAAGCTTCAGGTACAAGGAAAAAAGTCCCAAGTTTCACAAAACCCCCAAGTTCTCAGTAGAT
>CAUYQV010033061.1:0-33755 GCA_963574575.1 Galagoides demidoff | reverse complement strand
AGCCACTTCTACTTGGCCATCTTGACCCTTACAGTCCATGATATTAATGTACCACATTGTTTAACTATATCTATCTATATCTATCTATCTATATATGTATATAAGTAGTTTTGATTTGCATTTCTCTAATGATTAAGGATGGTGAGCATTTTTTCATATATCTATAGGCTGCATGCTTATCTTCTTTGGTGAAATTTCTCTGCAAGTCCTTTGCCCACCCTGCGATGGTCAAAAACCATTTTGTTTGTTAATGCATTTGAGTTCTCTATGGATTCTGGTTATTAAACCTTTGTTGGAGACATAGCCTGCAAATATTTTCTCCCACTCTGAGGGCTGTCTGTATGCTTTACTTACTGTGTTCTTGGCTGTGCAGAAGCTCTTTAGTTTGATCAGGTCCCAGTAGTATATTTTTGATGTTGCTTCAATTGCCCGTGGGGTCTGCCTCATTAAAAATTCACCCAGGCTGATTTCTTCAAGTGTTTTCCCTGCACTTTCTTCTAGTATTTTTATGGTTTCATGTCTTAAGTTTAAGTCCTTAATCCAGTCAGAATCTATCTTAGTCAGTGGTGAAAGGTGTGGATCCAGTTTCAGTCGTCTACAAGTTGCCAGCCAGTTCGCCCAGCACCATTTGTTAAATAGGGAATCTTCCCCACTCAATGTTTTTAATTGGTTTGTCAAAGATGAGGTAATGGTAGGTAGCTGCATTCATCTGTTGGCTTTCTATTCTGTTCCATACATCATGTTTACATGGATGGAACTGGAAAATGTTCTTCTTAGCAAAGTAATACAAGAATGGAAGAGAAAGTATCCAATGTACACATCCCTATTATGAAACTAATTTATAGTTCTCATATGAAAGCTATAACCTAATTATAGACCAAGAATATGTCCAGGGGGAAGGGAGGGGAGAAGGGTGATGGGTGGAGGGAGGGTGATTGGAAAGATCACCTCTATGGTTTGTCTTACAAGGGTACAAGTGAATCTTTCTAAAAGTAGAGTATAAATGTCTTAACACAATAACTAAGTAAATGTCATAAAGCCTATGTTAACCAGTTTGATGAAAATATTTCAAATTGTGTATGAAAACACTCCACTGTACCCCATGATTGCATTAATGTACACAGCTATCATTTAATTAAAAAAAAATCTGTTAAAAGAATAAACGTGACTAAAAATCAAAAACAAACAAACAAACAAACAAACAAAAACCATTGCAGCCCATGGACTGGGCCATCCCCAGGATCTCTTTAATGGTTCCAGAGAGTTCATAGGCCAAAGATTGGTGCCACATCTGTCTGGCAATGTTGACAATCTCATTGAAAGTGATATTTCTGTTGTGTTTGTTTTTCTGTTTCTTTCTGTCTCTCGGCAGTTTCTTGAGGGCTTTAATGATGAGGGCAGAGGTAGAAGGTACCACTTCAATCTGGGCCTGTCTGTTCTGAATAGTCAGTTTCACTGTAATCTTCAGATCCTTCCAGTTATCAGTTGCCTGGGCAATGTCATTACCAACCTTTTTTGGAGACAAACCCAGGGGGTCGATCTTGGGGGCCAGGGAAGACATGGCACTGATTTCGCCACCAGTGCACCTCAGGTACACAACTTTGATCTCATTGAGGTCAAAGTTAGGTGGAATGGTGGAAACAGATTCGGGATGACCAAAGAAAGTTGCACCTTGGCCTCCTCCGAGCAGAAAGCTGAAAGCTAAACATGTAAATATTGAAGGATATTTTGGTTGTTTCCAGGTAGGGATTATTAAAAATAAAGCTATAGTTCCTAAAACAAAAATCCTTACCACATCATATCTTTGGCCACATAAAATAATATTCACATGTTCTAGGGATTAAGACGTGGGCATATCCTTTTAAAGGCCACCCATAATTCCACTACAATAATATAGGAAAATATATCCTCTGAATTAAAAGTAACTTTGATTCTTTTACCATTTCTAACTTTAATTGGTATAGCATTCTTATTTATAATAAGTGTTTTCTTATTATTGATACTTATGTGTTATTAATATTGTTGTTCATAGAGAATTGTGTTTCAACTGAGTTATAAACTTTTAGTTTGTGTGGAGTAGATGATAACATTCTGTGGTAACAACAACTTTATTGTTTTTGTTGTTGTTGTTTGCTGTGAAATAGAGTCTCACTATGTCACCCAGGCTATAGTGCACTGGTATCATACAGCTTACATCAACCTCAAACTCCTGGGCTCAAGTAGCTGGGAGTATAGGCACATGCCACCATACACAGCTGATTTTTCTGATTTTTGGAGAGAAGTGGTCCCCCTTTTATTCAGGCTTGTCTAGAAACCTTGGCCTCAAGTGATCCTCCCCCCTTGGTCTCCCAGAATTCTAGAATTACAAGCATGAGCCACTATGCCTGGCCCTCCAATTATTTTTTGATATGGTATGTTGAAGTGGCTTTTTTCTGAATATTTTGATTGATGATCATCAAACAATGTTTTTCATTATGGTAAAATAGACATAACACAATTTATCATTTAAACCATTTTTAAGCATTAATTCAGGGACATTATGTACTTTCAAAGTGTTGTGGAGCTATTACCACTCTCCATTTCAAAAGCTTGTTCACCATCCTGAGCAGAACTCTGTAGCCACTGAACAAAAACTCTTTCCTCCTCCTCCTCTCATCCTTTGGTAACCATTATCCTTCTTTCTGTCTTGATGAATTTTCTATTTCTGTGTATATTATAAAAGTTCAATCATCTGTGTTTGGCTTATTTCACCTTACACAAGTGTAAAAGACCCAGAGCTAGTTTCTAATAAAGTCAGAATATCCTTTGCCATTACATCATCATGCTAACAAACCAAGAATAGAGTCAACTTGTAGAGAATACCATTAATCAAAATGCCCTATTTCTCTAATTTAGCTCAAAAACAAAAGGCACTTGAACCTTCTAAACTAGCAATTAGTAAAATGACACCAGACCACAAGTAAATATCTGGGTATCTAGTCAAAGAGACTTAGATATCACTTATAAGGTTCCAGATAATCAGTGGAAGGCTTGTAACCAAAAGTAAATTTTTTCTTTTTTTTATACTCTAAATACTTTTATTGAAACATCTATAAATGTGCAGAGTTCTTACAAATATTTTTTAAGTATACATAGACAATAGACTTGACCTATTAAACACTTTATTATTCTGAAATAGTCTGGGTGACTTTATTATTTTTTTTTTCATCACATTCTACAACTATATATTACACATTTAAAATTTTTTATTTCTGATTAATATGAGGGTACAAACTATTAGGTTTACAATGTTTACATTTGTTAGGTAAAGTCTCTATTGTAGCTGTGCCCTACACTCAGGAAGTGTGCCATACCCTTACATTGTACCAATTACATGAGGGCACACCAATCCTCCTCCCTTATGCCCTCCTCCCCCACCCCCCAACTTGAATTGAATTGAGTTTTTCTCTTGTGTGGGCATGTACTAGTTCCTCTGCTGCCTTCATCCTTGCAATGAGTACATTTGGTATATGCTGGGACTACAAATGCCTGTACAACATCCAGCTATTTTTTATTCTTTATAGATGATGTTCTAATTCTTGCTCATGCTGGTCTTTAACACCTGAACTCAGTCAATCCACATGCCTGGGTCTCCCAGAGTACTGGGATTACAGGCATGAACCACCCTGTCTGGCCCAAAGCAATGGTTTAAAAATTATTACAACTTCAAGGAGCAGTGGCTCACACCTGTAATCCTAAACACTCTGGGAGGCTGAGGCAGGTAGTAAAAAATAAGTAGGCAGGCATTGTGGGGGGCACCTGTAGTCCCAGCTACTGAAAAGGCTGAAATAATAGGATCTATTTTTATTTTGAGTCTCACTATGTCACCCTTGGTAGAGTGCCATGGCATCACAGCTCATAGCAACCTCAAACTCTTAGGCTTAAGTGATTCTCCTGTCCCAGCCTCCCAAGGAGCTGGGACTACAGGTGCCCACCACAACTCTTGTCTATTTTTGTTGTAGTTGTCATTATTGTTTGGCAGGCCCAGGCTGGATTTGAACCTGCTGGCTCTGGTATATGTGGCTGGAGCCCTAGTCGCTGAGCTACAGCACTGAGCCAGCAATAGGAACTCTTGAGCCCAAGAGTTTCAGGTTGCTATGAGCTATGATGATGCCAGGGTGCTCTACTGAGAGTGAAGAAGTGAGACTCTGTCTCAAAGAAAAAATACTATGTTCAATACTATGGAACAATGTGCCTTTCATATCAATTCATGGTAGCCTGAGTGTGAGCAGGGAGATAAGGTTAACTGTCTCCTTAGGGACTCTCACTACCTGAATACTTATTATGCTGTGAGCATTTTCAGTACCTAAGCTTTTGGAAAAATATCTTAAAGTACCTTTATTGAGATAGGTTGTTCACCCTTTTAAAGGGTACAATTCTTTGTTTCTTAGCATATTCACAGAATAATGCAACTAAAACCACCATCTAATTTTAGAACTTTTCTTTCTCCCTCCACCCGAAGAAAGTCAGTACCCACTAGTAGTCACTTTCATTTTCCCCACCACCCTTCCCCACCTCCCCTCTAGCCCTAGAAACCAATTGGCCTATTCGTGATGTTTTCTTATAAAGTGAAATCATACTATATGTGGTCTTTTGTAACTGGCTTTTTACCCTTATCGTAATGTTTTTAATGTTCATTCACATGATAACATAAATATGCACTTCATTCATTTTTAATGTTAAAAAATATTCCTTCATATAAATACAGTACATTATATCTATCCAATCACCTGTAGATGCACTTTATCCTACTGAAGGAGTTCCCTTCTAATCTTAATTTTCTAAGTGATTTTCATCTTGAAGATGTGTGACATCTATCAAATGCTTTTTCTGTGTTGACCTGAATATGTGGTCTTTGTTATTTATTCTATTAATGTAGTGTATTCTAGTAGTTGATTTTCCCATATGGAGCTAGACTCACATTCCTGGTAAAAATCCTACCTGATGAGCATGCATAAAATATTTTGTATGCTCCTGGGAATTTTCCACACATATACAGTATATCCTTTGAATATTTGAGATTGTGTTTCCCCTTTTGCCCTAGCTAGCGTACAGTGGTATTATCATAGTTCATGGAATCACAAGCTGATTATTTGAATTGATCCTCCTACCTTCATCCTCCTCAGCAGCTCTAACTATAGGCACATGCCACCATAGCTGGCTAAATTTTGCATTTTTTATACAAATGGGGTCTCACTTTGTTGTTCAGGCTAATCTGAAACCCCTGACCTCAAGTGATCCTACTGCTTTGGCCTCTTAAAGTGCTAGGATTACATATGTGAGCTATATAGTCCTTAGCCAGGCTTATGATTTGTTGAGGATTTTTCTCTACTTTCATAATAGATAACAGCCCATACATTTTAAAAAATGATCACCTATATATCTGTCTAACAAGGGTACAAGTAAACTTTTCTAGAACTAGAATATAAATGTGTCGATACAATGATTAAGCAAATGACATGAAATTTATGTTAACCAGCTTGATGAAAGTGTTTCAAATTGTATAAGAAAACAGCACAATGTACCCCATGTTTGCATTAATGTATACAGAGATCAATTAATAAAAAAAAATGACAGCTTTATTAAGGTATAATTCACTCTACGATTCTCCCATTTATACAGTTCAAAACTATACTTTCAGGGATTACTTCTATAGTTTGCTCATTTGGTACTAGAGATGTTTCCCTGAATGTGTAGAAGAAAGAGCGAGAGGAAAGAAAGGGAAGAAACAAAGAAAAGAAAGGAGAGGCAGAAACAGAGGTAAAATGGGGGGAAGGAAGGAACGAAGGGAGGGAGGGACGGTGGGAAACAAAGAAAGTCAAAATGACTCAGCTTGGTGGCTCTGACCTATGATCCTAGCATTCAGGGAGGCTGAGGCAAGTGTAATGCTAGACCTTAGAGGTGCTAAGACCAGACTGACCAAGAGGCATACCCTGTCTCTACTAAAAAATAGAAAATCTAGCCAAGCATCTGTAATCCTAGCTACTTGGGAGGTTGAGGCATGAGGATTGCTTGAACCCAGCAGTTTGAGGTTGCTGTCAGCTTGACTGAGGCCATGGAAAGCCTGAGCAACAAAGAGACACTGTATTTAAAAAAATATACACAGACAGACACACACACACACAAACACACCTACACACATAGATGAACAAACAAACAAAAAACATTTTTATCATCTATAAGACAAGAATTACGTTGATGGTTCAAGCTAACCAGACATGGTTTAAGACCTGTGATGCTTTGAACATTTTTGAGGCTGTAGCCAGGCATAGTAAATTTGTGAGCCTCTCTAAAATGAATCTTTTGGGATATGTGTAAAAACAGGTCCTTGCAATAGCATCCCACTCAAATGGCTCCATCCAGTTTTGTAAGCTGTGTTGCTGCTTGAGTCACAGTGCTGTACAAAATCCCAACTGTTGTATGAACCTAATGCTGGAAACTCAACTGTTATTAGAATCAGTAAGCTACAAGTGAGAGAACATTTATCTCTCTGTGGATGTAGGGATAACCATTCACCTGTTCCAATAATTTCAGGGACAAAAGCTTAAGTGAGCACAAAGGCCAATTAGTATCTTTGACCTTAAGCCGGGATCCCAGCACATTACAGGATGAAGTCACTACATGGTCACAGTGGATGACATCATAATGGGTGTTGCCCAGTAATGTTCAGACCATCTTCAAGCTCAGGCTTATTCCTGGTAAGCATGTGTAGTGGCTGGAAGGGTTGGTGGGAGGATCATTTCATCACTGGTGTTGCCCAGTGATGTTCAGACCATCTTCAAGCTTAGGCTTATAAATCCCTGGTAAGCATGTGTAGTGGCTGGAAGGGTTTATTGTTACTGTTCTTGTGTTTCAAACTGTTACAAAAGAGTAGGGTTCTTTTCTCCACACTAAATTCCTACTTAGAAAAGTCTCTTTGTATCTGTGGCAAAGGTATTCAACAACACTTTCTTTTGTTTTGGGGTCATGGATTTGTAAGAAAATTGAAGAGTGTAATGTACACCTACTGCTGCCCTGCGATGGTGCAGTCCCTAAGCACAAAGATCAGACACTGATTTCATGCACCTAACAGGTATGTAACACAATCCTATGTTCTACTTTTATTGTATTTTACTCCCTTCTGTAGAATATGCTTGTTTTTAAAAACAGTTGATATGCTGAACTTCCTCTTTTAGTATCCGGTTAGGCACTGTGTCCAGTAGTGTACTCAATAGCTCTGGTTATTTCTGATGATCATAAGAGCTCTCCCTCAGAGACTGGAAAGATCAGTCTATCTGGAAAGTTTCAACATTCCTGACCTCAGTTCCAGGGGTGTTCAAATGTTTGGCTTCACTAAGGCTACTCTTCTTCTTCGAAGAGTTATGTTGGGCCACACATTAATTCCATTAACACTGATGAAAACTGATAAGCAGAGTACTTTACAAAACAACTAAGAGTAGACTATAAATGTCTTACCACAAAAAAATAACTAAGTGAGGTAATGGAAGTCAGTCACTAAACAGTCACAGTTGATGACATAACAATGGGTGTTGCCCTGTGATGTCCAGACCATCTTCAAGCTTAGACTTATTCCTGGTAAGCATGTGTAGTATCTGGAAAGGTTTATTGTTGTTGTTCTTGTTCTGTTTTAAACTGTTGAAAAACAGTGGGGTTCTTTTCTCCACACTAAATTCCTACTTAGTAAAGTTGCTTTGTATCTGTTGCAAAGGTATTCAACAACACTTTCTTTTGTTTTGGGGAGTCATAGATTTGTAAGAAAATTGAAGAGTGTGGCTTACATTTACTGCTGCTCTATGATGGTGTAGACCCAGTCCCCCAGCACATCTAATGGAGAACTGGCTGTATTTTGAATAAGGATTGCTGTGCTGGACGACTTTAGAACATCCTTCACAATGTCGTCAACCATGAGCCAGAACCCACATGGCCTGAAACAGATCAGCCTGGACCAGATCTGGGATGACCTCAGAGCTGGCATACAGCAGGTGTACACCCGACAAAACATGGTGAGGTCCAGATACATGGAGCTCTACACGCATGTTTATAACTACTGTACTAGTGTACAAGAGTCAGACCAAATACAAGAAGCTGAGGTCCCTCCCTCTAAATCCCAGAATGAGCAGACACCTGGAGCTCAGTTTGTTGGCCTGGAATTGTACAAACGGCTTAAGGAATTTTTGAAAAATTACTTGACAGATCTTCTCAAGGATGGAGAAGATTTAATGGATGAGAGTGTACTAAAGTTCTACACTCAACAGTGGGAAGATTATAGATTTTCAAGCAAAGTACTGAATGGAATTTGTGCCTACCTCAGTAGACATTGGGTTCGCCGTGAATGTGATGAAGGGCGAAAAGGAGTATATGAAATTTATTCCTTGGCATTGGTGAATTGGAGAGATTCTCTTTTCAGTCCATTGAATAAACAGGTAACAAATGCCGTTTTAAAACTGACTGAAAAGGAAAGAAATGGTGAAACCATTAATACAAGGCTGATTAGTGGAGTTGTACAGTCATATGTGGAATTGGGGCTGAATGAAGATGATGCATTAGCAAAGGGCCCTATATTAACATTGTATAAAGAATCCTTTGAGTCTCAATTTTTGGCTGATACGGAGAGATTTTATACCAGAGAGAGCATTGAATTCTTGCAGCAGAACCCAGTTATTGAATATATGAAAAAGGCAGAGGCTCGTCTGCTTGAGGAAAAACGAAGAGTTCAGGTTTATCTTCATGAAAGCACACAGGATGAATTAGCAAAGAAGTGTGAGCAAGTCCTCATAGAAAAACACCTGGAACTGTTTCACACTGAATTTCAGAATTTATTAGATGCTCACAAAACTGAAGACTTGGGACGCATGTATAATCTTGTGTCTAGAATCCAGGATGGCCTAGGAGAATTGAAAAAACTGCTGGAGGCACACATTTATAATCAGGGTCTTTCAGCCATTGACAAGTGTGGAGAAGCTGCTTTAAATGACCCCAAAATGTATGTACAGATGGTGCTGGATGTTCACAAAAAATATAATGCCCTGGTAACGTCTGCATTTCATAATGATGCTGGCTTTGTTGCTGCTCTTGATAAGGCTTGTGGGCGCTTCATAAACAACAATGCAATTACCAGGGTAGCCCAGTCATCCAGCAAGTCCCCTGAGCTGCTGGCTCGGTACTGTGACTCCTTGTTGAAAAAAAGTTCCAAGAACCCAGAAGAGGCAGAGCTGGAAGACACACTCAATCAAGTGATGGTTGTCTTCAAGTACATAGATGACAAGGATGTATTTCATAAGTTCTATGCAAAGATGCTGGCCAAGAGGCTCGTACATCACAACAGCGCGAGTGATGATGCTGAAGCAAGCATGATATCCAAGTTGAAGCAAGCTTGTGGTTTTGAGTATACCTCTAAACTTCAGCGGATGTTTCAAGACATTGGTGTAAGCAAAGATTTGAATGAGCAATTCAAAAAGCACCTGACAAATTCAGAACCACTAGACTTGGACTTCAGTATTCAGGTTCTCAGCTCTGGATCCTGGCCCTTCCAGCAGTCCTGCACATTTTCCTTGCCATCGGAGCTGGAGCGTAGTTACCAGAGGTTCACAGCCTTCTATGCCAGTCGTCACAGTGGCAGAAAGCTGACCTGGTTGTATCAGTTGTCTAAAGGAGAGTTGGTAACTAATTGCTTCAAAAACAGGTATACTTTGCAGGCCTCTACATTGCAGATGGCAATCCTATTTCAGTATAACACACAAGATGCCTACACTGTGCAGCAATTGACTGACAGTACACAAATTAAAATGGACATTTTAGTACAAGTCCTACATATTTTATTGAAGTCAAAGTTGTTGGTCATGGAGAATGAAAATGTCGATGAGTTGGAACTGAAGCCAGATACCTTAATAAAATTATATCTTGCTTATAAAAATAAGAAATTAAGGGTTAACATCAATGTACCAATGAAAACTGAACAGAAGCAGGAACAAGAAACGACACACAAAATTATTGAGGAAGACCGCAAACTACTAATTCAGGCGGCCATCGTGAGGATCATGAAAATGCGGAAAGTTCTGAAACACCAGCAGTTACTTGGAGAAGTCCTCACTCAGCTGTCCTCCAGATTCAAACCGCGGGTCCCAATGATCAAGAAATGCATTGACATTCTAATTGAGAAAGAATATTTGGAGCGAGTGGATGGTGAAAAGGACACCTACAGCTACTTGGCTTAAACTTTCTAGAAGGATCTGACTGTGTGACCCACCACAAATAGTTCATCATGGAAAGAATGAAAACAACTCAAGTTCATAGCAGCCAATCTGCCACCATTTGGACCTCCCTTTTTAAAACTGAGACCAAGATTCCCATCACATGGTCTCAGATTAACATCAGAACTGCTGAGGATTGATACCTTTCAAGTCTGTAAATATGAACACCAACACCATTTAACCTAACATAAGAACAGAGGGAAAACTGAAACTTCCACGCTGAGGGCTGCATGCTACCACATTTAAATCAATACATCGGCTGCCTGATTAACAGCTGTCATCCCAGGCAGCACTTGTAATGGTGGCAGCACTTTGAAAGCAAGTCTGAATGGACTCATGTGTAATCTGCTTTGAAAATCCATTTCTATCGTGTGTTTCATTTTTGAATGTGTGAAAATAAAGAACATTAAAGGATTTCTGACAACTTGCATTTGGTCTTTGTTTTAAGTTTTGCTAATTTTTTTGTTATGCTAAGTTTTAGTTCATTGATTTTTTATAATAGACAAGGATAGCAACAATTTTTGTGGTAGATTGTCCAGATAAAAATCGCATTACTGATGATTTCCAAATACATCTATACAAGCAAATAACATACATACTAAAACTCCTACTTCACAAATGTAAAAAATAGGCATATAATTTTATTTGTCATTTAAAAAGGAATTTCTGGGGGTTGCTCTGTGCTGAGATTATGTCCATTTTCTTAAATAAAGCATGCATCTTGCCATTGCCCATCCTAGTTGCTGCCTGTTGGCCACAACTGATTTCTATACATAAATAAAATATAATCATCACGCCAAAAAAAAAAAAAAAGCTTTACCATTGCTGTGAGAGCAGCACGTGAGCACTGGAGATCCAATATTCCAGCACCCTGCACCATTTCCTGGGGCTTGTTGGCTGGTCTCCCTAGTCTCTTCTGTCAGCAAAAAGACTATTCCTGGAGGTGGGACCACAGGAAAGAGACCAGGGCTAGTGATATCATGACAGCCTGCCCAAACCACGCTTCCCCAGCAGAGAACTCTAACAAGTTACCTGTTTCATTAACTTCAGGGACAACAGCTTAAGTGAACACAAAAGGTCAATTAGTATCTTTGATCACAAGCCTGGATCCCAGCACATTACAGCATGAAGTTACTACAGGGTCACAGTTGATGACATCACAGTGGGTTTTGCCCTCTGATGTCCAGACCATCTTTAAGCTGAGGCATGTTCCAAATAAGGATGGGTAGTAGCTGGAAAAATTTATCATTGTTATTCTTCTTGTGTTTCAAACTGTTACAAAAGAATGGGGTTCTTTTCTCCACACTAAATTCCTGCTTAAGAAAATTTCTTTGTATCTGTGGCAAAGGTATTCAACAACACTTTCTTTACTTTCCTGTCACGGATTTGAAAGATAATTGAAGAATGTGGTTTACACCTACTGCTGCCCTGCGATGGTATAAACCCAGACCCCAGGCACAAAGATCAGACATTGATTTCATGAACCGAACAGGAATGTAACACAATTCTTGGTTCTACTTTCATTATGTTTTACTTCCTTCTCTAGAATAGACTTGTTTTTAAAGGTAGTTGTGCCACTGAACATCCTCTCTTACATCAGGTTAGGCATTGTGTCCAGTAGTGTACTCAATAGCTCTGGTTATTTATGACAATCACCAGAGCTCTCCCTCAGAGGTTGGAAATATCACCCTATCTGAAAAGTTTCAACATTCCTGATCTCAGTTCCAAGGGTGTCCAACCTTTTGGCTTCTCTGGGTCACATTAGAAGAAGAGTTATGTTGGGGCATACGTTAAATACACAAACACTAATAAACATTGATGAACAACAACAAAAAAAGGTCCATGCACAATTTTTGTGATGTCTGCCATAGCAGAGAACCAAAAAACTCCTCACATAATCTGCATGTGTCCTAGGGGCATGTGGGTTCAACACTCTTCAAAGCCCCAGAAAAGGTCATTTTTTATCTGGAGTTCAAAGAATTTTCCAAGTATGACTGGAATATTTGCATCCTCTGGCAGGCCAAGGCAGGTGAATCCCCTGAGCTCAGGAGTGGGAGATAAGCCTCAGCAATAGTGAGACACACCCATACCCTAGGCCCCCACCCCCACCATCTCTTCTAAAATAGAAAAACTAGCTAGGCATGTGGCACATACCTGTAGTTCCAGGTACACAGGAGCCTGAGGCAGGAGGACCACTAGAACCCACATGTTTGAGGTGGCTGTGAGCTAGGCTGAGGCCATGACACTCTAGCCTGGGCAACAGAGTGAGACTCCGTCTCATCAAAAATCCCAAATTTGGGCTCAGTGCCCATGGCACAGTGGTTACGGTGCCAGCAACATACATCGAGGCTGGCAGATTCAAACCTGGCCTGGGCCAAGTAAACAACAATGACAACTGCAAAAAAAAAGCCGGGCATTGTGGCGGGCACCTGTAGTCCCAGCTACTTGGGAGAATGAGGCAAGAGACTTGCTTAAGCCCAGGAGTTTGAGGTTGCTGTGAGGTGTGATGCCACAGCACTCTTCCTAGGGCAACACAATGAGACTCTGTCTCCAAAACAAACAAACAAAAAACCCAAATTTGCTATTCACAGTTTCCATGAGGGAAACTGCCAGGGTGGGTCAGCAGGCAGATGGAATAGGTTACAACATAAAGTAGCACCTTTATTGTGGCTTTTGTGGGAAGGAATGAGTGAATCGGGATAAGCAGGTTTTGGATTGGTTAGTTTGAATAACATCAGTGGGTCTGAATTGCGGGGGTTGTCCAGACATCTGACACTTGGCTTTGGAGTGATTGGGGCAAGAGAATATTGGCCCAGATTGAAAGAGCCGAACAGAGGAGGTGGAAAGGGCACTTTTGATTGGTTAATTTGCATATGAAATGCCTGAATTTTGGCTAGAATTCTGGAGAGCAGGGCAGTTTCCAGGGAACTGCAAGAACCCAGGAGCCATCCTTCTTAATGGCTGCGTAGTATTCCATGGAGTACATATACAACAGTTTGTTAATACATTCGTGGATCGATGGGCACTTGGGCTTCTTCCATGACCTGGCAATTATGAATTGGGCATAACAGCCAATCTTGTATCAAATATCCTTCTTTATTTCTACTTACAATACCCCACTTGTATACTTAGCTTTAGAAGCCAGGACCCAGGGAGGCCATGTGGAACTGCTAGACTTTTACCTTTGCAGGGAAACTAGACAACTCTGTCCACCTCCTGGGCCAAGGCTCAAGGGACAGAAATGAAAGCCAAGAGTCACCCCAAAGTTAGGAGTCTGGAAGAGCCCTTACACCACATTCTGCCATGATGAAGGAAAGCTGAACCCCTGGAGAAGGAGCAAGGCAAAAGAAAACTGAACTCTGCCTCCAAACAAGCACTGCTGTTCAGTCACGTTCGCACCAGTAAAGGGAGGGAAGAAAAGCAAAGGGGTAAAACCCACTTCTAAGAGGTGGTAAACTGACATCACCATTACTCAGGATAGTTTCCCACACTCCCACCAGCGGGATGATGTAAAAGCCTCCTTCCCTTTCTTTCTCTTATCTCATATTAAACCACTGAAGCTCCCTCTGAATGTACCTATGAATCTGGGAAAGAGATGAATGCAGGGACAAAATGAAATGATTGGTGGAAGAAATACAGTGTCTTTGGGGAAAAAAAAAACAGCTCGAATCAAAACCACGTAATATCAGTACAAGGAAGGAGAGTGAGTGAAAACTCTTTACACTTTTGGCTTAATGCTTTTAAAATCCCCATTCTAATAGTGTATTGTTCTGGATATTAAAACCATATAAAGGCTTCATCCCCTGACATCTGATTAAATTACTTCACTTCCTTCTATGCTGTAAGACTTTTTTCTCTTTTCTTTTCTTTTCTCTCTTTTTTTTTCTTTTGTTTGTTGTTGTTGGCAAGAAGTATTATGACATTCTTAGAGAAAATTTTATTGCTTGGAATCCAGAATCATGAAAAAATTGAGAAGCACTAATGTTTCATAATGTCACAGTCAAAACAATTCTCAAGTAGTGAGCTCCACCACCAAGCAGGTGGGAACTGCATCTGTGGCCTCGGAAAGTATGAAAACCCCTTCTTTACCTCCCCATTAAAGTGTAATTCTGGCCTCTTTGTTAGATAACAGGTTAGGTATTGAATAAAATCAGGCATATCAGACCTCATGGGGGCTAAGAAATCAATTTTCTGTGATAGCTTATGCAAGTTTTTATGTACTTCATGTGGTGACTACCGAGCTGCTCCTGACACAACAGACACCCAGATGGATGGAGCCAGCATGGCTGGCTCACAGAATAGCTTAGTGAGTGATGGCATTGCCAAAGACTTTGGTTCAGCCCATGGACAAGTTTTTAGGTAGCCTCAGCCTTCAAAATCCCTTCGTTGCTACTGCTGCAAATTGAAACAGAGGCTGTGCACCTGGTGGGATGCACAAAGCCCAGGCAGTGAGGCCTCCCCTGAGAAGGCACAGAGACAAGCTATCTGTACAGCACTGGCTGAGAGACAGAAAAGCATACTTCTGATTTCTAAAATTTCAGACCTATACAGGTCTAGAAGGATCATATTCAGAACAAACTAGGTAATTATTGAAGACAATTCACAGAATTATTCCATAGGATGAGTTCATGTGTTTTCTTCTTCAGCAGTCATCTGTTAGGGAGCCCCTACATGCTGTCAGAATATGGCCTCCCTGGACTCGCAGAATCCACTGGCAGTCACTGTGGCCAGTTGGTGCAGCCCAGTTAAGCACATCCATCCCCAGATCACACATATTCCTTCCTGGGCACTCTCACCTCATGGGACTTCAAAGTCCTTGTCTATATAATGAATGGGTTGGACAACATAATTTTTGCAGTTTCCTTCAGCATCCCAAATGTATTAGTCTCCTATTGCTGCTATAACAAATTATCACAAATGCAGTGACTTAAACAACAGTTCTGTAGAAGTCTAAAATGGGTCTGACTGGGCTAAAATCAATCTTTGGGCAGGGCTTTGTTTCTTCTGGAGGCTCCAAGGAGAATCTGCTTGCTTGTCTTTTCCAGGTTATAAAGGCCGCTTGCATTTCTTGGCTCTTACTTCCTCCCTCCAGCAGTATGAGGCTGAGTCCTCCTCATAATGCCATCTCTTGGATTCTCTCTTCTGATTGCCTTTTCCCATTCTATGGATCCTTGTGACTCCATTGGGCTTATCCATCTTAACTCATCCATCCATTAAGTCTCTCTATCCTAACTTAATCTCCCTGCCTGTTTTTTTTTTTTTAAGAGATGAAGTCTTACTACATTGCCCAGGCAGTCCTCAAATTCCTGATCCTCCTGCGTCAGCCTCCCAAATGGCTAGAACTAGAGACACACACACACCTCACCTGGTTCAGATCTCCCTATCATAAGGTCAGGTGATCAGCAGCATTAATTTCATCTACAACCTTAATTCCCTTTGTGCTTTAACCTAAAATGGTTGTGGGGGCTAGGGCATAGACATCTTAGAGGGGAGCATTATTATACCTATCACACCTATAATACAAAACTTTGTATACATAATAATCAGCTTTCATTCCTATCACTTCCCTAGGGCCCAAAGGGTGAGTACCATTTAAATAAGGAGGAAATGCTTTGACTTCTAAAAAAAGAGAGAAGGCACTAACACTTATTGAGCATGTGATATACAAGATCTGACAATGATGTCATGAACTCATCGTAGAAAAGGTTCTTCATACCTCATTGATAAATAACTCTACAGTCACCTTCAAAGTACTCCCCCTTGAGAAGCTACGGACTGATGCCAGTGCCTAGTTCACCCTTCAAAGGAATTTTTTAATTCATTTTCTGAGCTGGCCATCAGAGCTGCCATACTATTACCCTTGATGTCCCAAATGTCATCAAAATGTCTTTCTTTCAACATTCCCTTTATCTTCTGGTAAAGTCACTAGGGGCCAGATCAGGGGGATAAGGAGGATGGCTGGCTAAATACAGTTATTTGTTTACTGGCTAAAAACTCCCTCAAAGACAGTACTAAGTGAGTCGGTACATTGCAGTAGTGCAAGAACCATGAGTTGTTGGCAAAGAGTAAGGTCCTTTTCATCTAACTTTTTCACACAGCCTTTCAGCATTTCCAAATAGTAAATTTGATTAACTGTCTAGTCAGTACAAGTTCATAAGGAACAATCACACTGATATAGAAAAAGGTTAGCAACATCGTTTTGACTCTTGATTTGGACTGATGGATGGAACTGTTTTGGTCATGGAGAATTGGCTGACTTCCATTGTGTACTTTAACACTTAGTTTCAGGGTCGTGTTTGTACACCCATATCTCATCACCAGTGACAGTGGGGCCCAAACATCATCTTGCCTCTCCAGAAGGTCTCAGAAAATTCAAGTCCTCTTTGCTTGATTCATCAGTGAGCTCCTTCAGGACCATTTTTGCACACACCGTTCTCATGCCAAGATTGTTCATTAAAGATTTTCCTCACTGTTTTTGCAAAATTGTCATCAGTTCTGCACCTTACTGGTCATCCTGACCTCTTTTCATCAGTGATGCTTTCCCCTCAAAGAAACGTTTAGTCCATTTATACACTGCCATTTTCTTCCTGGCATTCTCCCCATAAACTTGGACTAAAATGTCCCTGATTCCACTTTTACCCTTGCCAAGTTTAACAAGAAATTCAATGTTTGATTCATTGCTCTAATTCAAGCTTCACTGTCCTCATGACAGGACTCAAAAACATACAACAATAATGAACACCACTCAGCAAGAAACCTCCACATGTCCATGTCAACATGAATACAGCTGTGAGATACTGATATACCAAGGTTATGAAACCTTATCAAGTTGTCTATACAGTGCTGCCAACATATGCCACACAGAGGCAAGTCCACAAATTTAATTGTCAGACCTAGTATATTAGCTACTATGCTATACGCTTCATCTACAGAAGCTATTTGTTACAAGACAGTGATTGGGATCACCATTTTAGTAGGAAAAAACTAAGAGTAAGGTGGTTTAATTAAAATGGCTAGTGGGTGATTGAGTCAGAATTCAAATCCACATGTACCAGAAAAACTCTAGAACTTACAGACTTTTATAAGACTATAGTTCTTGCCCAATTAACAGCCACTGATGAGCAACATGATATATGCAAATCAAGTGAAGAACACATAGCTGTTACAGACTTATTAATTGGAGAATGCAGTGAAAGCTTCACTGACTTTGTGAATCAGGACATCACACCCAAATTAGCATTTCAGCCTCATCAAGTTAATATCAGCATGACACCTAGAGAACTACGGATAGAATTGACTAAGCTCTCAGTAGATGACATTTTAAAGTCATTGTTTGACGCTAAGGAAAAACTGGTTGAAATAGGGAAAAATATAGTAGAATACCCATGCCTTCAACAACATACCTGAAAGATGCTTTCTTGCTTTTCAACCACTTATTGCTATAAATCTACATTCTTCCACCTATCCCAAATCAAGATGCCCTTAAGGTCACAAATGACTGATATCCCTCTAGAGCAGTGGTTTTCAACTTTCCTAGTTGCCAAGTTGTTACAAATGGAACAAAGGGATCATGAGCCAGGTTGAGAACCACTGCTCTAGAGGATCAAGTGAAACTGCAGACCTCCATGCTGTAACCAGATACTCAAATACTTTCCAAAAAAAGCAGACACAACAGTCTTTAAAAGGTTAGTTAACTGTAATTTAACAAATAGTCTTCATTTTTTTAATTATTAAGTACATAGTAATTAGATTTTTATAAAATAATGCACATTTATAAGTGGATCTAATTAAAGTTTCTTCAATGTGGCCTTATTTGATTATGGCTAAATTAGCACAGCCTTCCAACATGTAAATATCCCCCCCCCCCACCCCCGTCCTAGAAAGCAAGTCCTTAATCAAGTTGCCAACCTTTCCATTTTTCCCACCTTCACTTGTTGGCAGCCCTCCACCCCCCACCAGGTGTCAGCCCTTCTATGAAATGGTACCTAGACTTTCCTATGCTTTGGGCCCACCCTCCTGCTGTGAATTTCCTCTGCCCTAGGGGAGGAAGAGTGAGAGGGGGATAGTTTCTAGTTCCAATGGCACATTAGAATTCTCCTTGGAGCCCTGAAAGCATTGAAATTCTGGGTCCCTTCAGGGGGTTGGGCCAGGCACCTGTACTTTTTATAGAATTGGGGCACCCTCATTTCTAGTTTGGTATGAGGAGATTAGCCCCACAACAATGACCAGGAATAGTGTAAAATTAGTCACTCTTCCTTGGGGATGTCTCTTAAGACATCCACCCACCTAGGAATCCTCATCATTTGCAAAGCCCCACCCATTCCTGGAGCTGCCCCACCACCAGCCACATGAAGCCTCCACTGGTGAGTACAGTGACCAGTGAGCTCAGCTTACCCTCAGAGGGTAAGAAGTGTAGACTGTGTTACCCTCTCTGTGTGACTGTCTCTCTATCCCTGGCAGAATCAGAGCAGCATTACCATTTCTCATAACACCCCCCAACTTACAAATGACCTCTGCTCTACCTTGAAAACTAAGTCAAAAGTTGAAGTAGAGAATTTAATTTGGGAAGCCAAATTCAATGAACTAAATTCATAAATCAAAAAAAAATTTAGATCTTTTCACTGCATTTTCTCAAGTTATTTACTACTTTATTTCAAATTCATACTTATAACTTCCCTTCTTCCCTGCAGTTTCACCTGTTCACATTTTTATAAAAACTCTCTTCCTATTAAATGCCACAGATGATAGATCTAAACCAGCAGCAGTGATGAATGCACATTATCCTGTTCTAGGAGGAAATCAGCTAATAACTTTTAACTCCATCACTTGGTTCAGTTCAACTGTCACTAATTTTGCTGATTTAAATTATTTTACAAAATATTAAAACAGTATGTGATCCTTTGCTACTTGCTTTTAGTATTATTCATATCTTGTCAAAAATTTCTCAACTTTTTTTATGTCTTTTTTGAATAAATAGCAGCTTCTCTTCATTCCCGAGGGTAATTGTATTTCGTCTTGGGACCAAAATATTTCCAAAGAAACATGTGTCCAATGCCATGGAAAACCGCCCCAATATGTGAGCATTTGATTACATGCCACACATTCATCTCCAAAAGGATGGGAAATAGTCACAGTGGTGGTTCCCCAGTTCTCCCTTCCCTTGCAGCATCCTAAACACTGGGAAGTAGAAACCAAGTATTGTAGGACCAGATTAGCATCAAAAGCCTGCTCACTTCATAGTTAAGATGGAAAATTCTCAGCTTTCTTTATGTGCTCTCATGATATTGCTAAAACAGGGACAAGATGCCTGTGACCATCATGGGCCCATAAACAAGCAACTAAGCGGAATTGCAAAGTCATCTAGGAACAAGGGAAGGGCTGAAATGTTTCCAGCTCCTCTGGTGTGCTGGTCATGGCACACTCACCTGCCTCTCCTACCAAGAAAATGGAGAGAGAAGCAGAAGGCCTGGATGCCACCGGGAGTGAAAATCCCAAATTTCAAACATACAATTTAAGAAAAAATGATTGCTACCAAAAGCTGTGAGAAATTAAGATACTCCCACTCCCAGCCACCCATCATCAACATTATTTCCTAAAGTGTGGATGAAGCCCAAGATGTGATGAAGTTCCCAGAAGGAATGATGTAAAAGAGACCAAGAAAAGTGAAGGAAGGGCTAGGCTTAGGGGTGCAAGTTGCCTGTCTACTGCAGAATAAAAAATCACTCTGCAACTTCATGACTTAAAGCAACAACCAGTTGTGGTCTCACAGACCACTCAGGGATTCAGAATTGGTATCGCCAAGTGTCTCTGGCTCCCGGTCTCTTACAAAACTGGCCGCCACGATGTCCACAGCGATTTCAATGATCTGAAGATTTGACAGGGTTCTCAGACTTACTGGAGCACTGACAGGAGGCCGCGGCTTCTCTGGTGTCCTTACCATGTGAGAGCTGACTTCTCCCAGAGTGACTGATGCAAAAGAAAAGGCAAGAAATACGTTGTAATGCGTTTCACGCCCATCTCAGAGATCGCACAGCAACACTTGCACTTAATTCAGTCATTAGAAATGAGTCATTAAGCCCACACTCACAGGGAGGGCAATTAGACTCCACGTCTCAAAGGAAAGAGTATCAGGGAATTTGTACACATTTTAAAAGCATCACAGAATGAGTGGGGGATCAGAATGGTTTGGTAGCAGGAAATTCTGTTGTGTGCATAACTCAGCAATAAAAACACTTTTTATTCTAACATAACACAGTTTCTTCCAAACAGCCGGGTCAAACCGCCCCAGTCCTTCAGTTTATGCTGCTTCCCCCTCCAGCAGTCTTGGCCCTGTCTGAGCGCAGTCTTGCAGACCGCTCTATGTTTGTGCGCTCAGATCTCACATAAGCAGCTGTGCCTACTTATCACAAAGGTCTTACCGGTCATGACCTGTTGGGGGCCCAGGCTCAGCCGGCTGTCCTCAGACTGACCTCCCAGACTACAAAAGGCATTGAACGCTTTACATATTTAACCGGAGTGTTCAATTCATATAATTTTGTAGCAAGAGATAGCTTTGTCCCTGCAAAGGCTTCCTCACTCCATCTCAGATAAAAATAAGCAAAGCTGCTTTTAGAAGCTTTATATACTTTTCCTCCTTCTGACAGCCTTCAAGTGGCAGCATATGATTTGGTCCCTGAGACATACAAAGTGTTTTAATTAAAGGTTGTCTAAAAATACAGAACATTTCCACAACCACATCTGCCATTAACTCTTCTGACATTTTGGCAGCATTAAGTCCCAGAAAATTCTTTACATATTAATAAAGGAGCCAAGTGTGCCTGCTCTCTGCTGTCTGTCGTCTGCGACAAAACCCAGCAGTGTGTTTGCAGTTGGTGACCACGGTAATTACAGGCACCGTGAGGCCTGCTGCAATTTGTTCTTACAACTTGAGAAACAAGCGTAGAGATTCTGTGGCATTTCACTGAATGGCTTGCTTTAAATACTCCGTAAGGAGAAGTAATGGTTTAGGTGTTCACTAGACCAATCCAGGGAATTGGCTTTTAATCCCACTGGGTCTCCAATGCTCCCTGTGACCTTGAACAAGTCAGTTAACTCTTGTGGGTCTCACTTTAAAAAAAAACTATAATTGCCATTGGACAATGGCAGTATACCTGGATTGTGTACAGTGCTGGGCAGGGATGACAGCAGTGAATCCTGGTCTCTGCCTCCTGAGACGGGTCTTGTTACACCCTCTGTATAAGTTTCTTCCATCTTGACTGTTTATGCCTTATACGACAGTAAAGAAGAGCCCCTGTGAGAGGCAGTGGAGGGCAGCGGTGCACAGACACACACTGCAGATAGCATGCCTGGGTCTGAATGCCAGCTCCATCATCTACCAGCTAAGCAATCTTGGGCTAATGACTTAACCTCTCTGTGCCTCCTTGTTTCCCATCAATAAAATTTGGGCAATAATTTTATCTGCCTTATAAGCTTGTTAATATAAATTTGATAAGTTAAAGTGCTTAGAGCAGCGCTTAGTATATTATATCATAAGTTTGGTCAAATAATATTAAACCTTTGCTGCAGCAAAGAGGTGGACTGGGAAATTAGATTCTTGATTAGTCAGGGGAGAAAGACAAATGTGCTTTCAGGAATGACCTCTGTCCTGAGGTGTGTCTAGAAACTCTGACCTCAGCCAGAAAGGGGAGAAGAGGCTTAAGGCAGCCCTGCTGGCCAGGTCACCTGGATGACAGGTGGAGCCTGGATGCAGTGTTACTCTGCATTTGGAGACATATTCACTAGTGAGAGCCAGGCCCTGTAGGACACACTACAGCAGGGCCATCTGCACTGTGGGGTGGAGGTCAAGGCATTTCATGCAGAACTCTGAGATGCTGCCGCCTGTTAGGCCCAGCCATGAGATGCTGTCATCTCTACAGCCACCTTGACAATCATTACAAAAAGCCAAGAGCCCAAATCCAACTTTTGCTATTGGCCTGCTCTGGCCCACAAATGGACAGCAGCAATGTATGAATAAAATCTTTATTCTTTCCTTCCTTCTTTCCCCCAGATATTCTTCCCAAGAAGAGAGACACTGCTGTACACATTCTGTGGGTAGAATGTGCAAGGCCTGGAAGATAAGAGGGTGAAGGTTCCCTACACACAGAAACCCACTTTAGACTTCATCTATCTTTGCAGAGGTAACCAAAGATAAATGTTTTATTCACCAGAACTGAAGGAGTGAAGTGACAAGTGTGGATCACGGAGAGAAAAGCAGTTCAAACAGGAAATAAAGGACATTTCTCAGGGAGATTGTGGCAGCTGGAGGGTCACAAGTTGAAAGCACGTCTGCATAGAACAGGGGGGAAAATAGGATGAGAGCAACAGAAGAGAAAGGGTATCAAGAGCATCTGGGGCTGAGCATCGCTTTACGGGAACAGCTGCAGTCTGGATAGAGGATACTTGGAGAAGAAAACAGAGGGGAAAGAGTTGTAAGTGTTGCTGTGCATTGAGAGTCTACCCTGTCTGTCTCCCAAACCACCCTTTGGAGACTTTTCAAGAGACTAAGTAAAAACTGGCAGTGTTTTTAATTAATCTAAGGGCTTATAATTCTTTCCATTGTTACTATACAAAGTTGGGACTATGTGAGGCCCCGTTATGGTCAGGTTACAGACACAAAGCACACTGGCCTCAGTAGAATCTCAACCCTGGGAGTCGATAGTTCTAAGAACACAAAGTCAAGGCAAATATTATTTAAGCAGTAATGTTTGTGCTGAGCTCCATAAGAAAAATGTGCCTTTTCATCTTGTGGGGCCCCAGGACCTGGCAGGAAAGCCAGTCTGCTCAGGGGATAGCAGGGTCTCCCCAGGACTCCTACTCTTTTTAAGAAGAGGTGGGGTTCTGACAAACCCAATCGGGTCCAAAACCATTTAGTTCTCTCTAGTTACTACTGTTATACTCTTAGGCTGGGAAAAGAGAACAACTCCTCAGAATTCTTTACCTGTGAGGCAACGTCACTCACAATGTCATTCTTATGGGGACATAAGAATACACTATTATGTTGAAAGTAGTTGGGAGGAACTGAGCCAGGTATCATGATTCTTCTATTGCTAGAATAGCTCTCTCTCCACTCCATCATAAAGATTGTCTAGCTTTTCTCTTCTCCCTTTTACTCTCAAATTCCCCGGAACTGTTTACTAGCTCATCAGTCCAACACTGATGTCGGCAAACCCCATGGGTGTCACTGAGCTCTCCCCTGAGCAGCCTTCAGTGCCCGTGACACACACCCTCCTGCTTGGCTTCCACGATGCTGAGGCCACACTGCCTTCAGTTGTTGGGCTCCCAGCCCTCTGGCCCTGCCTTCCCTGCATTCTTGCAGCCTCCCACTGTCCTGTGTACCCATTTCTCCTACCCTTGAGGACCACACTGGGTTTTCTCATTGCCCTGACTCTGCTCTGTAGGCAGCCTCCATCCCCACAGCTCCGTTACCATCCAAGACGTTGGGGAGTCTTGGAGCTCCAAAGGGCTCTGCCTGATGGTCCCCTTGAAATCTCCACTTGAACCTGTCAAAGAGGATTCCTGTTTGGTGTGTTTAAGACCTAACATGTTGTCAACCCTTCAAACTTGGTTCTCTGCCAATTGATAAATATCAATAAGATATCAATAAATATCAATTATCAATTGATAAATAACAATAAGAAGCAAACATACACCCTTTGTTTGCCACATCCCATGCACTGTGACACAAGCGACTTCTTACATCTCTTACTTTGCAAGAACTCTTTTTAGTCTTAAATAGTGACTCTTTAGGTCACTATTTTTTAGCTCTGCATTATAATTAAAGAAACAAAGGCAAGGAACCTAGAAGTTAGGTTGTCTCCTGAGGCTGTTGTACATGGTGGGTTCTCAGTCTGCATAGTTGTCAAGCCAAGAACCTGGGTCACCTCACTGACCCCTCCCCTTGCTAAACTCCCAACCAGCCCTGCCTATTTGAGTTCTATTTAATTTTGCTTCTAAACAGATGTTAGTCCTCTCCACACTCTCGGTCTGGTCTGCATGGCAGCCTCCCTGTTTCAGGTTCCATTATTCCATTCTTCTCTGTCTCTCCTTGTCCATTTCTCACACAGTCCCCACATGGAAGCCAGAATGGCCCTTTCAAAATGTAAATCCAATCTGTCAAACCTTTTACTATCTTCTGGTTGCTTTTGGAACCGAGACTAGATTCCTAATGACAGCCTCCAGGGCTGCTGGGTGGGGACTCCATCGCCCCTTCCAGCTCTGCCTGTGAGATGTGCGCTCCCATCCCCTCTCCTCTCGGGCTCCAGTCCCAGGATTTCTTCAGACCCTTTAATGCATCTTGCTTCATCCTTCTCCGACCTATGCTCTTCCCTCTACCTAAAATATTCCCATCCCTTCACTTCATCCAGCTAACACTGGCTCACTCTTCAGATCTCACACCAAATTTTTTTTTTTAGGGAAATCTTCCTGCCCAACAAATGGTATGTGTTCTTTCCTTCCTGGTACTAATCTCACTTAATGATTTTACAGACATTTGTTTCACTATTTGATTGATATCTTTGTCCCTTGCTGGTTGAAAGCTCCTTGAAAGCACTAACTGTATCGGTCTTGTTCACCATCACACCCTTCTGTAACCAGCACAAGGCCTGGAAAGCAACTGGCACTTAATGGTCTGTTGATGGGAGGATGGCAGGGTGGAGGGATGGATGGATGAGTGGGTGAATGGACACTGAGTGAAAAGGGACAGAAAGGAGCCCAGCCTGCTTTTGTCTCCCACATTCATCTGAAAGATGGTCTTTTTTCAACTTTGCACCCTCAGTTATGCCTTTGATATGTAGTGTGGATGTTAAGCATCAGAAGTCAAGTGATTCCTGTAAACCTAAAAAGAGGCAGGCCACAGACTCATGATACCAATGAGTGAAACTGGAGAGGAAAGCAGAGCTCCGATCTCCACAGAGCACTAGTCTGATGTCTGCAAACATGCTTTGCGATCCTACAGAAGTCTCTTTTTATTCCTAGTTTCTCTAAATGCTATTTTAAAAAAAAAAAAAAAAAACTTTTTTTGGAGATTTCTTCTTTCAGAATTCCTGCTTGTTCATTAATTTTAAGTTTCAGTTTATTTCAATTATGGTATTTGAATTCTTAACATGATACTACACATAGTATACAAAAGGGAGTTTTAAAATTAGAACATGCTTATGAGAAATAAACTTAGCTTTTTACGTTCATTTGGCATTGTTTCCCAACCAGGTTGGAGTGTTTTACTGTGTTTTAAAATAGCAATTTAAGCTGGGCCTGGTGGACTGTACCTGTAATGCCAGCTATTCCGGAGGCTGAGCTGGGAGGATCATCTGAGGCCAGGAGTTCAAGACCAGCCTGGATGATATACTATCTCCAAAAAACCCAAATAGATAAAATAGTGACTTAACTGTTCTACTCATTCTATTTACCGTGGTACTGTATTTGCTACTCTGTAGACTCTACACTAACATGGAGGAAGCCATGTTATTTAATTGTTAAAATTGTCGATCTCTCTTCATCATAAATGAGTGCTTGCTGTATGCACTGCAGTTCACTTGCAGCACATCATCTTTGTGTTAATTGGCGAAACATATTTTCTTCTTTTTTAAAAGTTAATAAACCAGGGCTGGGCATGGTGGCTCATACCTGTAATCCTAGCTGGGAGGCTGAGGTGGGTGGATTACTTGAGCTCAGGAGTTTGAGAACAGACTGAGCAAGACCTTGTCTCTAAAAATAGCTGGGCATTGTGGTGGGTGCCTGTAGTCCCAGCTACTTGGGAGGCTGAGACAGGAGGATCACTTAAGCCCAGGAGTTTGAGGTTGCTGTGAGCTATGATGCCAGGGCACTCCACTGAGGGTGACAAAATGAGACTCTATCTAAAAAAAAAAAAAAAAGTTAATGAACTATAATCACCACAAATTAAGCTTAAGCTTCAACATGTTTTAATAATCTCTGAATTCTATGTGTGCACGTTCCAGAAAGTAGCTCTGAAAGAGAAGAAAAACAAGCTTTGGAGACCAGAGTTGAGTCTCATTAAGAGAAGTACAATGGGACTTGGAGTGAGACTCACACCACCTAGAAACTTCAGTCTATTTCCTGAGTATAAATAAATACATCCACTTTCCTGCTAACAGAAGCAATAGCAAGGCAATAGAAAGTCAGGCTAACATGAACAAAGATGAGGTTATTAATACTAAATGATGAAATGACCCAGTTAAGAGATGCAGACCTGGGATATGTTAGGCTGTGGGCACGTGGCTTTCTACCAGTGAAGGGAAGAACTTGGAAGTTTCAAAGTAGAGCTGAGCTTTGAATGTGTGAGTTCCATGCTCATTCTCAACCATAACTTTGGGATTATTTTGGATTTGGCACTTTGAGTGCAGGAAGCAGTGCTCATGAATGGTGCGTGGTGAACAGGAGTTACAGAGGGTACCAAGCTGGAGATTTAAAGAGACCCTGGGCCAGTCCATTCCCCACTATGGGACTCAGTTTTCCAAGCTATATACTTTATTTTAATGTGAAAGTCCTCCAAAGTCTCTTCAACTATAATATTCTAGGATGATATAAGATAATTTTCATGATTTCATGGAAGCAATGAGTTGGAGATTTTCCTGCCTCTGAATTTTCATAAATAAAGGTTTGTTTGTCTTCTAATTTGCACTAGTGTCTTGTAAGTTTGGTTGCTGAAAGCCACTCCTATCAACTGGATTTGCTCTATGGCACCATTAGTTGTAATTCCACAGACATTTACTGAGTGCCAGAGCGCTTGTCTCCTGCAAGCTTCAGGAGGGGCTTGGCTAAAACCATGCCATGAAACATGCTGTGGCTCCTGCCTGGTCCTCAGGGCAGCCCTCTCTCTTCAGCCACATGCCCTCCAAAACCACCCTGCTTCAGTGTTTTCTGTGTCAGTGTTTCAGAATTGATCTATGTAAACAAAATACAATTTACATCTGTCTATGTTATGGCACCAAACTGCACAGATTTTCAACAAATCTAAAGAGAATATGGGAATGGGCAACTCTGTGATCTAGAGTACAGAAAACAGCTGAAATTTACTTCCAATGGCCCAAGATTATGTCCGAGAGACAGGTGGATCTCCTCTGAGGCAGCAAGACTGAAGCCTGACAGGATGTCCTAGTACCTGCCAATTAAGAAATAAATACATTAGGATACTATGAAATAGAAAATAATACTTGTATTATGTATAAGCTCCAGATTGCAGCATGCTCTGTGTAGCATGATGCAGTGATCACCAGGACCTCCTTGTTTACCTATGATTGATGATCCTCTCAAATAACACTAGAGGCATCAGTTAATACAAAAGATTACTTATTTAGCTCCAAATGTGCTCTGTATTTATAAAACTGACATTTATTAGCACGGTATTATGTGCAAAGCAGAGGATTAACAGGGCACTAAATATCCCTCCCCTCCAGCGTCTAAGTTAGTAAGAGATAAAAGACACATGTAGTGACATAAATAAGTATTCTAGACATCCAGTTTTTAAATGGCAGAGTAATCATAGTCTTGTTCCTTTTACCTTTTTAAAATCATGCCAGAACAACAAAGAAAGAGTAAACTTGCATGAAAAACTCAGAGTTTGGACACATACACAAACACACATACACACCATATTTATAGGAAATAATTTATCATTGAGGAAGAAAAATCTGCATGATAAGCAACCTTATGTCTGCCAAGTTCTGTTGACTAGGTAGAAGTCTGAATCCTAAAACAGTTCATTCACACTTAAACAAAACCCTGAGTGATGAAGAACTAGGAAAAATTCCTGCTAGACTGAAGCATGGTCCTAATCCTCCCCTACTAAAATTTCCTAAAAATAGCTGGTCCAGAAAAAACTCAACCTATTTAAAAATGAGTAGAAATTTTTTACAGAGTAAAGTATATAAGATGTACAAGAAGAAAAATAGACATAGAAACTCAGAAAATAAGTGACAAGAAAGTGCTCATTAGGAAAAATGTTGTAGAAGACAAAAATTGTGATCAATATATTGCCACGAATTTTTATAACTTAAAACAACTCAATTATCAAATAAGAGCACAATGAGGAAACAAAGAACTAGATCTTCTATAAGAAGATCATACAAAGAAATGATATATTTACTAGTAGAACTCAGGAAAGAAGGAAACAGATAAATCATTACCAACAAGAAAGTTACACTGGAAGCAGTACAGGGAAAAAAGGAATTCCTGAAAACATGGTAATGGATGTAAACATAAAGAAAAAATATTCATTTGGGGAAATAAAAACAATCAAAGAATTTAAAAATTATTTTTAAAAATTTTTAAATAGAATTTTTAAATGATTTTTGAAATTTTGACTGAAAAATAGACAAATCACACAAAACTTAATTGCAATTGCCACAGAAGAAGAAAGTTGAAAAAAGGGCTACATTCAAGGCATATTTTAATGTAACTGAAGAGAATTATCCAAAAATTAAAGAAGCTTTGAACTGGAAGAACACATTGTTTCTTAGCAAGAATAAGGGGAGGCAGAGTAAACTGAAACATTAATACATAGTGTAGTAAATTTACCTGATTTCATATCCAAGTAATTATTTTGCTAACCTGATAAAAAGCATCAAGTTACCTGCTATGGAGAAGAATAAAAATCAGGTGACTTCAGATATTTGCACAGCAATATTCAACCTCAGAAAACCCTAGAGCAATGCCTACAAAGATCCTCCAAGAATAACATGGAACTCAAGAATTCAGACTCAGCCAAACTGTCACTCACATATAAAAGCTATAGAAAGATACATTTCTTATGAACCCCTCTCAAAGAAACTACTAAAAGAGGAACTTCACAAAATCATGTAACAAATGGAGAAACTACACTGAAATTACAGGCATTGGACATTTAATCTATTTATCTATTAGACAAAAACTAAAGAGAATATAGAGACGAAGGCTACATAAACAAAAGTAAATAGTATACACCCTGGCAATATTAAAAAATGATTTAACAACAATAAATTGAGAGGCAGAAAGAAGGTAGGGGGTCACATAATATGCTAATGTCTTCATCATTATAAGCTAGAAAATCAAGAAGTAATGGGAATAGAGTTATGAGTAAATACAAGGCTATAAAAGTGAACATCAATAGAAAAATTCTCAAAAATGAAATGTAAAGGGGGATGAAAAAGAGAGAGGGAAATACACTAATTCCTAAATTGCTATTACTAAAATGCACTAATTCTATTGCTCATGAAAACCAAGAATTAAAATAATCACTAAGCCTCGGTGTGTCCCTCATGGCTGTTCCTTGGGGTAGAGGTCATTAATCTCCACCCGCCTTCTCTCCCAAGCGAGCGCTGGCCACCACCTCAAGGAAGATTCATGGACATGAGTCCCTTGAGGCCTCAGAACTATCTTTTCTGTTGTGAACTAAAAGCCGACAAAGATTATCCCCTGAAGGTGGATAATGATGAAAATGAGCACCAGTTATCTTTAAGAACGGTCAGTTTAGGAGCTGGTACAAAGGGTGAATTGCACATTGTTGAAGCAGAGGCAATGAATTATGGAGGCAGTCTGAATAAAGTCACACTGGAGACTTTGAACATGTCTGTACAGCCAGCCATTCCTCTTGCGGGCTTTGAAATAACGCCACCTCTGGTCTTCTGGCTCAAATGTGGTGCAGGGACTCTGTGTGTTAGCTGAAAGCGCGGAGCAGCTGTGGGAGGAGATACAGAGGAAGGGGATGGGAAACTCTTAAGTAAGTCTGGAAAGCGATCCGCCCCTGGAGGTGGAGCAAGGGTCCCCAGAGAAAGGTAAAACTGCTGCCGCTGATGGTGGTGAAGATGACGATGAAACTAAAGGAACAGCTCCAGTGGAGAAATCTGTACGAGACACTCCAGCCAAAACTGCCCAAAAATCAAACCAGAATGGAAAGGATTCAAAACCATCGACACCGAGATCAAAAGGTCAAGAATCCTCCCGAAGAAACAGGAAACAACTCCTAGAACACCAAAAGGACCTAGTTCTGAAGATGACATTAAGGCAAAATGTAACTAGGTATGGAAAAGGCACATTGAATATTCCTGGGCACTGCTGGTAAATTAAAGCCCAAAGATGGGAGAGACGACAGGGAGAGACAAATGGAGTCCATGCTCAGTACCATTAACAATCCAGACAGAAGTCTTCTAGTTTAATCGCAATCTAGGGTGACCAGATTTTAACATCTGTAAGGCGGGACAACAAGGGGGGTGGGGGCGCAGCCAGGGCGAGCGCAGGGGATGGCGCAGGGCAGGGCCTGATAAGAAGGCAAACTTTGATAAGCAGGTCTCGATAATCACTTCTCAGCAATTATTTATTACAGTTTAACATTATAAAATTAACAAAAATAATATAAAACTCATATTCTGGTGAAATAGCCATATGGCGGCCGAAAACTGTATATTCCCTTCTTGTCCTCCAGCCCGTTCGTGCAGTCTTTCCAAAAATCGGGACTTTTTTAAACACCGACGCGGGACAAATTGTTGGAAAGCAGGACTGTCTCGCCAAAATCAGGATGTCTGGTCACCCTATCTCAATCCCCTTTTCTGATTTGCCACCCACACCCCCGTCCAGGCAGGAAACCATCTCACTCTGATTTCACTCTGATTTCCTAAAGCACCTCCTTTCGACTGTGCACGATCCATGTTGTATGCTCTCTCCATCAATGGTGCACTTGCTTCACCTCTTCAATGATGTTTTAAATTACCTTTGTACCTCTTTAGCTGCTCAATAGACTCAAAAAAAGAAAAGAAAGTAATCTCTAGACAAGTATAAATCTTGAAAATTATGAGTAAAAAAATAAAAACAAGAGGAATAATAACAAAACTTAGCCACAGAGAGTAAAGACATTTTTCAAAAAGCCCTAAAAACAGAATTAACATAAAATATGATGGCGAAACAAAATTGAAGTCTATCTGTCATAGCAGCAAATTATTTGATGAAATACATTTATTTTAAAACAAGGTCCAAGCAACAAAGCACCACACAGCAGTTGTTAAAAATCCCTATCAAAATCCTGGCTGCCTATTTTGCAGAAATTGAAACACTGACCCAAAATTTAATACAAAAATGCAATAAAAATGTAAAGAACCTACAATAAATGAAAACAGCCTTAAAAACAAACAAAATTGGAACACTCACAATTCCTGATGTCAATACAGGCACTTACTATAAAGCTACAGTAATCAAGACAGCATGATACTGGAATAAAGACAGAAATACAGGCCAGTGAAGTAGAATTATGGGTCCAGAAATAATCCCCTACTTCATAGTCAGCTGATTTTTACAAGGGTGCCAAGATAATTCAATGAGAAAATAATAGTATTTTGAACAAATGGTGCTGGCACAGCTAGCTATCCATGTTCAATAAATACAGGCATCTATCTCATACCATATACAAAAAAAAAATCAAAGACCTATGTGTAAGAGCTCAACTATAATATTCATACAAAAAAACAGGAATAAATCTTTCTAACATTAGATTAGGCAATGGCTTCTTATATATGACAACAAAAACACAAGAGGCAAAAGAAAAAACAGATAAACTTGACCTCAACGAAACTGAAAATGTTTATGCTTCATAAGGTCCTCAAGAAAACAAAAAGATAACCCATAGAATGGTAGGAAATATATGTGAACATCTGTAATATCTGTCAAACGACTTGTATCAAAAATGTATTAAGAACTCTTTTTTTTATTATTGAATGGTAACTATGTAAACGCACTTTTGGGGTACAGTGTGCTGTTTTCACACACAATCTGAAATACTTCCATCAAACTGGTTAACATAGCCTTCATGTCATTTCTTAGTTATTGTTTTAAAACGTTCACATTCTACTCTTAGAAAGATTCACTTGTACCCTTGCAGGATAAACCTCAGAAGTGATCCCTCCAGTCCCCCTCCCTCCACCCATTCCCCTCGCCCCTCTCCCTCCCTACTCCCTGTATTCTTAGGCTGTAATTAGGTTATGCCTTTCATATAAAAGGTATAAATTAGTTTCATAATAGGGGTGTATACATTGGATACTTTTTTTTTCTTTCTTTCTTGTAATACTTTGCTAAGAAGAACATTTTCCAGCTCCATCCATGTGAACATGAAGGACATAAAGTCTCCATCTTTCTTTATGACTGCATAGTATTCCATGGTGTACATATACCACAGTTTGTTGATCCATTCGTGGATTGATGGGCACTTGGGCTTCTTCCATGACGTGACAATTATGAATTGGGCTGCAATAAACATTCTGATACAAATATCTTTGTTGTAATGTGATTTTTGGTCGTCTGGGAATATACCTAATAAAGGAATCGCAGGGTCAAATGGCAGGTCTATTTTTAGTTCTCTAAGTGTTCTCCAGATGTCTTTCCAAAAGGAACGTATTCGTTTACATTCCCACCAGCAGTGTAGGAGTGTTCCCTTTTCTCCACATCTACACCAGCATCTCTGGTTTTGGGAGTTTGTGATATGGGCTAATCTCACTGGAGTTAGATGATATCTCAAAGTAGTTTTGATTTGCATTTCTCTGATGATTAAGGATGATGAGCATTTTTTCATGATCTGTAGGCCATGCACCAATCTTCTTTAGAGAAATTTCTCTTCAAATCCCTTGCCCACCCTGAGATGGGATCACTCGTTTTCTTCTTGCTGATACGTTTAAGTTCTCTGTGGATTCTGGTTATTAAACCTTTGTCAGAGACATAACCTGCGAAAATCTTCTCCCATTCTGAGGGCTGTCTGCTTGCCTTACTTACTGTGTTCTTGGCTGGGCAGAAGCTCTTTAGTTTTATCAGGTCCTAATAGTGTATTTTTGATGTTGCTTCAATTGCCCAGGGGGGCCTCCTCATAAAATGTTCGCCTAGACCTATTTCTTCAAGTGTTTTCCCTACACTTTCTTCTAGTATTTTTATGGTTTCATGTCTTGAGTTTAAATCTTTAATCCAGTGAGAGTCTAACTTAGTTAATGGTGAAAGGTGTGGGTCCAGTTTCAGTCTTCCACAGGTTGCCAGCCAGTTCACCCAGCACCATTTGTTAAATAGGGAATCTTTTCCCCATTCAATGTTTTTAATTGGCTTGTCAAAGATCAGGTACTGGTAAGTAGCTGGATTCATCCCTTGGTTCTCTATTCTGTTCCATACATCTACCTCTCTATTTTTGTGCCAGTACCATGCTGTTTTGATCACTATGGAATTATAGTATAGTCTGAGGTCTGGTAGCATGATTCCTCCTGCTTTGTTTTTATTTCTGAGTAATGTCTTGGCTATTTGAGGTTTTTTCTGATTCCATATAAAAAGAAATATTATTTTTTCAAGATCTTTAAAATATGACAGTGGAGCTTTAATGGGGATTGCATTAAAATTATATATTGCTTTGGGTAGTATGGACATTTTAACAATGTTGATTCTTCCCAGCCATGAGCATGGTATGTTTTTCCATTT
>CAUYQV010033060.1:0-10815 GCA_963574575.1 Galagoides demidoff | reverse complement strand
GGGGAAGAAAAAGAACCCTTCAGGCTCTTCCCCAAGAATTAAGACGAAGCTCACGTTAGGAGGCACAGGTGGATGTCATGTTATGGAATGCCAGAAAAAACTATCCACATTTAACACTATTGCCAGATGTACAAGTATTTCCTCAAAAGTTGGCTACACTACAGAAATAGAGCTTTCTCTAGAATTCCTAGCATTTAAACAGAGAAGGGCACAGGCTGGGTTGTGTTTCAGGTAAATATATTAAAGAGTTTCAGAACTGAAAAAAAGAGAAAGGCTGACATAGTCAGGACCTGGGCATTTATCATTAGGTGCCTAATCCGAGTAGGCTCAGAGCAGGCTGCAACTGCAGTTTCTGTTTCTTAGCATCATAGTAATTACAGGAAAAGAGGGAGAAGAGGCAGGGTCCAGTTGGCAGACTCACGAGGCATTTCCTATTTCTGGACACAGAGACTGGTGTTTTGCTACCCAAGTGCTGCTCTCTGTTGCTCCATCTGTAATATGATCCTTGGGCTCCAAAACTCTGAAGAGCAAAGAGGTTTGGTGAAGTGATTAACACCCCTGATATACTTGTCTAGATCCAGGAAGATTAAAGGATGAAAAGGATTAAAAATCATACTTGGATCCATCAGCACTAAATACAAATGACTAATGCTTTTTTTTTTTTTTTGCAGTTTTTGGCCAGAGCTGGGCTTGAACCCACCACCTCCAGCATATGGGGTCAGTACCCTATTCCTTTGAGCCACAGGCGCTGCCCAGAAATGACTAATTGTTTTTCAGTGCTAGCTCTGTGAAAAGACCAGTTCACAGATAGCCGGGCGCTCACAGTTTTGCCTTGGGTCCTGCTTTCTCTTAGGATGTGGCAGTTATAGACAAACCCCTGCCACCTTTTTCTCATACTACAGTCTGCCAACTTTTGTTTTGTGAAAACTTGGACACCCAAGGAATAGAAAGAGAGAACTTTCATTCCCAAAATAACTTACTTCCCTTTTAAACGGAACTGAAGAGGGTTTGGAGTGAGCACTTGAACAGTGAAATCAAACCAAGTCACTAATTAGAAAATTCTTCAACTTAAAATGAACCATTCCTGACAGGTGCTGCTGATGGGCATCGGGGGTGCTTCCTGAGGGATGGCCTGGAAATAATCTGCTCAGGTTTGTCTTTCCCACCCGACTGCACCCTGCAGGCTGCAGAGAGGGCCACCCCGCCCACTCTTGTGAAGGTGTTTCCATATCGTTTCTCCGGAAGGATGCAGGGCTTTCCCCCACTGGGCTCATTTCCAAGTCACTAGCCTGCTCTCCAGGGGAGTTCTGGGTGGAACCCAGAGAGTACTTGTGGTCACTCTCAGTGACATGGGAAAAGGCTGATTTCACCTGATTTAGGGGTGGACAATGGGATAGAAGAACAGGGAACTCAATTTGTTTGGAGAAGAGGCACAGCGGTGTCAGTGCTGGGTGTGGAGGGCCCTGCTCTCCCCCACCCTCCATCCCACTAACTCTGTTTTCCTGCCTACTTAGAAACAGTGGGGAAACCTCAACTGCTAACTCAGCCAGGAATCACTTTCCTTTTGATTTCGGGTCTCCTCATCTCAATCCACAAAAATGGGGACTAGAGGATCCTGCTTGATGTTTAGCTTCTGTGGACAACTATTTTTCCTGAGGAGCCAAACGGAAGAGGGAGCCCAATGTGAGTGAGGAGGGCTGAGAACGTGCTTTCTGGCTGTCATCTCGCTCCGGGTAGGTGACCTCCTATGCCTGGTCTTCCATGCTCATTTCCATTAACTAATTAACCAGGAAATTGCAAGCGAGGACTACCCACCCTGGCAGGTGGGCAGGTGGCCGAAGTCAGAGGAAGGATGCCAGGCGTGGTCCTATGACACTGGGCGGCTCATGTCTCTGTGTGGTCGCGAAACTGCTGCCAGGCGGCCCGGACACAGGGCGTCCCCAGGATGTTTCTTGAGTATCTATCCCAGGCTTCAGCAAAGGCTTCCGCCCCCTCATCTGCAGAAAATCGTGCCAAGTCCCTTCTTCAACTGAGGAACCCCAAAATCCGCCCCACTCATCGCTTTCTCAGGCACTTTCTAACTACCCACTGCCAGACCCAGGGGAAACAGATTAAGAGAAAAAATAGACCTTTCCTTAAGCAATTGAAATGCGAAGAGACTGACTCTTGTTCACTTTTGAACTGTCCACATTTACTGGCCCACATGTGCTACATACGGCTGCGCTATGTGGAACGCTTTAGTCTCACCCTACCAGGGAATTGTTAAGGATAAAGTCTGAGCCTGTTTGGTTATCCTGCCCTGTTTTAAAATGTGTGGTCCACACAGGAACTGCATCATAATAACTGGTGGAATTTGAAGAAAATGGATAATTTTGGATAATTTTAACCATCACTCATGGAGAGTAACTTTCGGAAACTGTTAATCTTTCACATGATCTGATAAAACCATTTCATTCTGTTTTTTTACATTAAGATTTGAAAACTTCTTGCCTGGGTTACCTCAGTCCTCAATGAAGTATGAAAAATAATTCAAATAAAAAGGAAAAAGAAAAAAGAACTTTGTAAGCTGCTTGACATTTCCCCAAAGCATCCTTCAAATTAAATCTAAGAAAAGGATGCCACAATTACAATGGGGAGAAACCAGTTAGTGTTATTTTTGGACCAAAATATTCTCATTTACCTGGTTTATTTGGCAATATACACCTTACAGTACACATTGGCACATATTATCTCATTACTTTTTTTTTTTTTTTTTTTTTTTTTTTTTTTTTTGCAGTTTTTGACCAGAGCTGGGTTTGAACCCATCACCTTCAGTATATGGGGCTGGTGCCCTACTACTTTGAGCCATAGGTGCTGCCCAACTCATTACCTTTTTTCAGAAACAGTAGAGTAGCTCTGGAAAATTGAAAATAACTTATTGATGTCCTATTTGTTCTTAGCCTGTATAGTAGTGAATCACACAGAAAACTTTTAAATTTATAATATTGATAAGAAAATTGAGGTTGGCAGAGGTCAATTCCTCTTGTAATGTTTCAAAAGTAATAAATGATTAGATCCCTGGGGCTTGAACCCTGGAAGCCTGACTCCTGAATCTCTGCTGTGGCATCCCTGGGCTGTTCTGGGTGTCCTTTGCCTGATTCCTCCTCCATGGGGTTCCTGCCCCTCTGCCCTTCCTCCTCATTGGATGCCCCATTCTTTGCTTGTGCAGGTCCTGGTGTCCTTCATAGCCCACTGACTCCTGGTTGGGAGACATACTGCTGTGCCTGTCTAAAGCCAGTCCTTCAGCTTCATTTGACATTCTTTCCTTCCTGCCTCCTAATACATGGACATACACAGGGTGTCAAAAAAGTTTGGGACACTATTTTACATTGGACATGAACTTTATAGACACCTTGTGTGTGTGCATATGTGTTTGTGTTTAGGCCAAATATTTCATAATACTTATGTATCAGGCATGTTTTAGGTAGGCCATGAATATTACAAGATATTTAATTCTCCCATGACCTAATGAGGTAGTTACTATGAGTGTTCTTATCTTACAGAGGAAGAAGCTAAGGCACAGAGAGCAAGTTCCTTTCAGCCAGTAAAGGATGGATCTAGTCTCTGAACCCAGATACTGGGCTTCAAATACACCGTATGTATCGTGAGGACTTTCTTTAGCTTATTGGTTATGCCTCCCTTTTGGGATCCATAGTCTTCTCTTTTTCTCTCCTTCTCCATTTTTCTCCCTGTTTTTCTCACTTCTGCTCACTTTTTTTCCTGCTCTACTGAAGTTCTTTTTCATTATTACCAATGCCTTCAAGCAACCCATTTTATTAGCTGAAAATTTTAGAAAACAAATGAACAATGTTATCTAATCTCAAAAAGGTAGAGAGAAAATACATACTGAAAAATTATGAAGGAGGCAGTCTTCATCCAGAAATTATACTAGGTTGCTATGTAATATTTCATTTAGTGTCTCAAATGAGATAGGAGGGCTGCTACTGCCTATCCCCATTTGCCCTACCCCAGATGACAGAGCATTGTGCGTGGGTCTTACACAGACTCACAGTAATTACACAGGGGTGACCAGCATGCCTCCCCTGTGTGAAGCAGAGGCTCAGCTGTGCCCAGAGAGCTCAGCTTTGCCTTGTGGGCAGATTCTTGTGTGAGAGCTTTGCTCACCTGGGCTCCAGGACTGCCTGAATGATGGTTCAAAGTCAACCCATCTTGGGAAGAGGGTTGGAAGCAGTGTGCTGCTTCCTAATGTCGTAGAGAGAATAAAAGGGCAATCAAATTTCTCTGAAGGCCTCTGGGTCTTGGGGTCATGAAATGCTCCACTCATTAATATGAAAAAATCTATAGTACAGCCTCATCCAGATGTAGGAACTCTGTCCACTGCGGGCAAGCCCTCAGACACACCAATGAACAGAAAATGTCCTTTCTTCCAGTTCAACAAATTATTTCCTAGACTTACATTTTTGCCTAGCCACTATAAAGATATGTCCTGTACTGTGGTTAGAAATGTTTGGGTTTGTCTGTTTTTCCTTCTTTCTTCATAACTTCTCCATCCATCCTGCTCCTTCCCCATCCATTCACTACATTTGTTCTCATCAAGGTGGATAATTACCTCCACTTTGTCTTGTTCATGTGGATGCCTTCCCTGACTGCCCTGTATATATAAAGTCAGTTCCCATCACCCCGTATTACCATTCCCTGTCCACTCAGCCTCAAGGCACTTAACGTGTTTTGGTCTGTGTGTGTATAAACATACTGTATATATATGTAGACACATACACACATGTTTCTCATTTATTTCGTCTATTATGTGTCTTTCCTTTAAAGTAATAACTCCATGAAGCAGAAGTTTGCATCCATTTTGTTTACTGCTGGACACAGAACCAAGAACAGTGTAGTGCATGCCAAGATCTCAACATACATCTGTTAATAAGCTAATATCAACCAATCCAAAAATACGTCTGGTCCTCCTCTGTGTACTCTCCCCAAGAACTTAACATTGATCACTTCCTCTTTCTTCACACTCATCGTGGTAGGTTAATGAGGCATGTGTTCTCCTAAAAATCCTAGAACTTTCTCTGACTACTTTTGCTCAACTTCCTTATAGGTATCCCATTATACCTGTAGTTACACTCAGAATATTGGTGTTCTGAGAGCTTCACCTTCTGTCCCCTGCTTTTCTCAGTCTCCCATTTTATTCATCCTCTGAGCAAGATGATATCAAACCATCCCCACTGTTTCATTGCATTTTCTATAGCATTTATGTCTAACCTTTCAGACATAAAAGTGACCTGCATAGCAATTCAAGTCGGCAAGTTATTTAGTGTGTAGTGTCTGCCGAGAATTGGATTCACATTGGTAATAAAGTCGATGGGCCTATCCCCCCACTAATTCATTGTCAGGAGATAGGAACCAGCATGATAAACTCTACTAGTCTGACACCCTGGTATTCAAATTTACACAATTCTATAGAATGACCTAGGCGTATACCAGAAATTAAAGATGTTCAAAAATTCAGTGTGGACTAAAACCATATTTTTGTTTTTGTTTTCCTTACTTTTTGACAATACGTACTCAGTTACACAAGCTAAAGGTGTAGGAATCACTTTAGAAACCTCCTTCCAGTTTTAATCTTTATAACATACACACACAGAGATGCATTTTTACAGATAATGAAAAGGAACTTACAAAAGGAGATGAGAAACAGAAAGCACAGGAACAAATGAAGCAAAACCCCACACTCCTCTCTGACAAAGTTAACCCTGATGAACTGGCTGTTGCAACGCCCTGAGTCTGTTCCTGTGTTTACACCCACAGCTGGTGCTCTTTGTTCATTTGGGGGCTGGAGCCAAGGGTGGAAGAGGGACAAGCCTGGGTTTTAGAAGCCTGGTGCAGAGGAGCCCACATTTTTCTCTCACCTCTTCTGCCTCAGTAAAACAAGGGGGAAAAGAGAGAAAGAGAGGGGGAGAAAATGAAAAATAATAAAAGACCCAGTCGTTTACTCCCCCCCCACCCCAAACGCTTTTGCTTTCATTTTCAGTTCGCTTCTCTCCAGCCCTTCTGGAGACAATATAACACCTCCCCTGCTTTTAGCTTCTGAGAACAGCAGGTTTCCTGAGGCTTTTTAAGGCTGACTCAGGAAGAAAACTGGGGAGTGACGAGGGCTGCTGAGAAAACTGAGAACTTGTCCTCTGGCTGCTGAGTTGGTGCCACTGCTAGGTAAGGTCGGTCTGAGCTTACTTTCTTTCTTTCTTTTTTTTTTGGAGACAGTCTCAGTATGTGGCCTCGGTAGAGTGCCATGACGTCACAGCTCACAGCAACCTCAAACTCTTGGGCATAAGCAATTCTCTTGCCTCAGCCTCCGAGTAGCTGGGACCACAGGGCCCACCACAATGCCTGGCTATTTGTTGCTGTTGTTGCAGTTGTCATTGTTTATGGCTCAGGTTGGGTTCAAACCCCACCAGCCCAGGTGTATGTGGCTGGTGCTGTAACCACTGTGCTATGGGCGCTGAGCCCCGAGTTTACTTTTCATGTATATTTGGGTGAACAAACATCCAAGAACAAATTCCCAAGGGGAGGCTCCGCACGGGTGATGTAGACGCCACACTAGGGGATGACAAAGGTAACTCGAGGACCGCATCTGTGGCCAGATTCTCTGCCACACCCTTCTATGCTCCAGACATCTCAGAATCTCAGTTTTTTGGTCCAGAGGTGGCTGTGAGCTGACAATGCACAATGTCCCCAGGATCACTGCTGCTGCTGAGGCATCCACCTGGGGCTGCTGCAAAGAGCCCATATCAGGCCCTCCAGTGCTGAACCAGGCTGAAGTCCTTTCTCCCGGGAGGGACCCGTGTCCAGCCACTGCACATGAGCAGGGCGGGGGGAAGGGGGTTTCCTTCTTCTTCCTTTCTCAGACATTCCCTGGCTGCACCTTCCAGACAATGGAAAACCTGAAAAGATCCCTATGCTGGGTAATTTCAATCCTTACAAGTTTGACTCTTCACACTGGGGTTAGGTGGTATCTCAGGGTAGTTTTGATTTGCGCTTCTCTGATGATTAGGTGAAAGTGTTCTTGGAGCCTCTGATCCGAGACCCAGGGAGAAGGAACTGCGGAGGGATGATTGATTTGAAGGGAGGTCTAAACTCGCTCTGGTCAGCGACCCAGCCTAACTTTACTGATTATCTATGTACTTTCAAACATTCAGTAAGAATTTAACACAGATACAAAGAAGTGAAGTAATATTAGGAAGCCACCATTAAGATTACAATTCAGTGTGAAGCCAGAGGAACACATATACAATTGATTTTGTTTCGAGTAAAAATATAAAGGAGACTTACTGTCTGTTCTTGCTGGCCCAGATCGAAACTAGAGATTATAATGTTAATGAAGGAAGAAGACAGAGAACAGAGCCCAACGCTGGCGGACAGGCATTCATGCTCCCGCTGCGACCCTGGCTGATTCTCCAGAATTTCTAAAGAGAGTTTATCTGCATTTTTATGCATATCTATAGGCAGGTTCAGAAGCTTGATCTTTGAAGAAATCTTTCTCAGAATCAATCTCCTGGGGGAGCACATTGAAGTGAACTGCCATGTCTGAGCATGGGGTGCTTATTTCTACAATTAGGGACCTGGATATTTTTTGATACATTTGTTGACCATTGGTCTGTCTTCAGGTAAGTTTCTGTTCAAGTCTCTTGCCCACTTACAAAAGGGATTTTTTGCTTTTTTCTTGTTGAATGAGTTCTCTGTAGATTCTAGCTATCCTCTTTCTTCTTCAGATAAATTTCTTTCAAGTCTCTTTTCCACTTATCAAGTGGATTGTTGTCTCTTTTCTTGTTGATTAATTTGAGGTCTCTGTAGATTCTAGTTATTATTCCCTTTGTCAGATTCATACACTGTTGGAGGGACTGCAAACTAATACCTCCTCTATGGAAAGAAATGTGGAGAATACTTAAAGAGCTGAAAGTAGACCTTCCTTTGGATCCTGCAATCCCATTTCTAGGTATCTAACCCAGAAGAAAAAAATCATTTTATCACAGGAACATTTGCACTAGAATGTTTATCGCAGCTTACTTCATGATTGCCAAGATGTGTAAGCAACTTAAATGCCCATCAACCCATGAATGGATTGACAAACTGTGGTGTATGTACACCATGGAATAGTATTCAGACATAAAAAGTGGAGATTTTACATCTTTTGTGCTTACCTGGATGGAGTTGAAGCACATTCTTCTTAGTAAAGTATCACAAGAATGGAAAAGCAACTATCCAATGTACTCTATATGAAACCAAAAGAAAAACAGCTACATGCCCACATGAAAGAAAATCACAAGTATATTCACATGGAAGACAGAAGGGAGGAGAAGAAGGGGAGGAAGAAGGAGGATTGACCTCTCAATTAATGTGCACAGTGTAAGGGTATGCAGCGTACCCCCTGGATGAAGGGCTCAACAAAAAGTTGAGCTTTGCTTTGGAAATGTAAGCAATACAACCTAAACATTTGTACTGTCATATTCATCTAAAATTTTTTTATAAAAGTTTGACTCTTGATTATTTTTCTTCTTTTTTTTTTTTTTTTGCAGTTTTTGGCCAGGGCTGGGTTTGAACCCACCACCTCCTGTATAGGGGGCCAGTGCCATACTCCTTTGAGCCACAGGTGCCACCCTTGATTATTTTTCTTTGACCTACATTTAACATCTTTAGGAAACATACAAAACAAAGGATGTGTACCTTCTGCGAGCAGAAAGCAGATAGGCATGTGCTTTGGGTAAACACTGCAGATGACTCCAGGCTCTTGCATTCTATTGAGTGGTATTTCTGGGTTTGCAGGTTACCATGGCATCTGAATCCACCATGAAGGCCCCCATTTGTCTGGTAGAAAACTTGGAAGAGAAGATGATGGTGAATCCAAAAGCATTACAGATTCTGAAGAATATTTCTGAGCCTGTGGTGGTGGTGGCCATCGTGGGGCTGTATCGTACAGGAAAATCCTATCTCATGAATCGTCTTGCAGGACAGAAGCAGGGTGAGTTGGGTCCTGGGGTCCTGGGGGAGCTAATTCCTTGGCACCAGGGATAACACAAGCAGATCACATCTCCCCTAGGGATCTTAAAGAAGAGTGTGACTCTTCCCTATGAAGAAAACTTCTAATTATCCCCACCAAATTTACAATTGTAACCCCAAGATGTTTACAAAATCTCACTCTTGCTCAGTAGTGGATAATTCTAATAATCCTATCAAGGATGTGCTCTTCTGGTCTTCTCCATCCCATCCACTCTCACCTGCTCAAGAGCTTAGCTGCTGAGGGGTTCCTTTTCTTTATCTTATGCCACTTTTGTTCAAGGTACATGGTCATTGCAAATAGTACACAAATGTAATTTAATACATCCTGTTTATAAAAATGGATGAGCAGAAGAGCAGACAGTAGGATCCCTGTATATTTTATACATAAATGAGCTATGGTACTTTTTTTTTGCTCCATATCATACCAAAATTTTGATAAATTATGCCCTTTCTCTTTCTCTATTTAGTCTTTCTCCTATGTGAACTACAACATGTGGAGAAGAGTACATATACCGTACCTGTGAGACAAAGCTAGTGAATATCTCCACATCAAGAAAGAAAACATTATCAACCCTAAAGGCAAAAAATGAAACCCTCTCACATCTTCATTAGAGTCCCCCTGGATTTGGGTCATCAGCACACTTCATCCACTCTCACTTCTTAAAAATCGTTCTTCCTTTAAAATTTTGTATCAGGGTGCCTTGCTTCTTTTATTCAAGAAGAAGTTTGTAAGGTTCCTTTACTTGTCAGATACATCTGAAAGTTATTCATTTTGCTACTGGATAGTATGTCACTGTTGGAGGATTGATATACCATTCATGAACATTGGTATTATTTCCAGTTTTTGTCATTAATGAATAAGGCAATTGTGAATATTCTTGGATTTCCTTCCTGATGAATTCCTTGTGTACTATGCTCAGAAGTGAAATTTCTGGATCAGAGAGTGTCTTCAACCCTATAGTAGTAGCATTAAACAGCTTTTGAACCTTTATATGCAATTTACGTACTTACAAGCAGTAATTGAGAATTCTACACATCCTACAAAAATTTAGGAATGTTTTAGTAACTTTTGTGGATCTGTACTTTATCGAGTTTAAGGTTATTTATTCCACTACAAATAAGTTTATGCACCTTTTCACATATGTATTCTCCATTTGTATTTCCTACTTTGTGACATATATTTTATTCCTACCAGGCTGTCTCTTTTGGTTCTCATTAACTTTTAAGACAATCTGCCTATAGTTCTGTTAGGTGATCCTGTCTTTAAAAATCTTGCAGCTATTATATCCTTTTAAATCTCACTTCTTCTGTTACGTAGCAGCTTAGCAGCAACCTCAGTCTATTAAACAAGGTAAGAAAGCAAACAAATTTGAGGAATTCCTAAGTGTGTACATATAAATATGAAGATAAGATTCATTGTTTTTGCTAAAATTGAAGCAACCCTTTCTCCCCACCTGGCACATACTTTTCTGTCAGTTTAATGACTGTAACCCCTGTATCCCCTGGTCTGCCTGCTGTCACTGTTGTTTCTTCCCTTCCCTTGCAGGCTTCCCTCTGGGCTCTACAATAAGGTCTGAAACCAAAGGCATCTGGATGTGGTGTGTCCCCCACCCTTCCAAGCTGAACCAGACCCTGGTCCTTCTGGACACCGAGGGCCTAGGCGATGTGGAAAAGGTAAGGCAGAGAATCTTCTTTGCTCATGATGGTTCTCCTATATTTTTCTTGGACTTTTAAACCTGCTTTTCAAATATTGAA
>CAUYQV010033054.1:0-14271 GCA_963574575.1 Galagoides demidoff | reverse complement strand
AGAGAATATTGTCAGAACTTAAGATCCTCCTACTAGTTACACTCTTTGTTTTCTGGGTATTGCCGCTTTCAGGACCTCTCCCTTGACAAAAGAAAGAAGTGGGTATGTGAGTGCTGACCACAGCTACTCCTCCATGTGACCGGCTGTGCCTGTAGTAAGTTGAGTGCGAGTTCATGCTGATGCCTCTTCCTAATTTATTATTATATGGCTTATTATATTCTCCTTTCCTTGCCTACCTGTAACCCACTTAGTATAAGTTAACACTTCAATAGTAAGAAATCTGACTTAAGTGGAAATTATTAACAAGAAACACAGACACGATTTTTCACACAAGAAGCTGCAAATAAAGAATGGTGATATTATTTTGTTGGTTTACCATAGTCATTTCCATTTTCTTTTTCTTGTTCTGTTCAGAAATGATAACTTGTAGACGTTCTGTCGCTTTGGTTCCTGGCTATGTGTGTACTTTAGCCCTGGGAGGTGCTGGGAGGGGTAGAAGCTAAGGGGAGACGTAGCAGGTGCATGTCTCCGGTTCCCACCTGCCTTCCTGTGCCCGGCAGGGGCTGAGTTCCTCTGGAGCTACAGCCCTGCCGGACGGTCCCTCCTCCAAGTCTGTAATCCCCACTGAGCTCCAGGGACACTATCTTCCTCTTTCGCTCCTTGGTTTCAGGGAAGATAACTTGTTCCCACTGTGGGTGGGTTCTGGCTCCTTTGCTATATTTTAATTGCATCTTCCCCTAACCCTTTCCATAAGTATGTGAGCAGTCCTCTTAGCCAAACATACTAAGTGTGCGCTTTCTCTCCTGCAGTGTGAAGTGTGCACACACACACTCAACAGGCCCACTTTTCATTTTTATTGTTAATTTCCAAACAGTTTTTTATTTACTTTGTAAACAGGCAGCATATACTGTGTGTATTTTCCCTGGTAAATAGAAAGCAAACTAATGCACAATAATTGTTTATTAAATGAGTAATCATTACACTCCTCTTGGAGGCATTTTTAGAAGGCCAGGGCAAGCTTTTGTTTCCAGAAACTTTGCTAATAAGGACAAATATCCCCCTTTTCATACTAACAGAAGACCTTGCTAATCTATGATTTTATGTTCCCTGTAGCTACCTCAACATTTCATACTGAAGGAACTGGAGGAAATTTTCAAACTCTCATGGAAAGCTGAACACATAATTTTTAAAAACTGAATTGATGTCACACTTTCTTATTATTCTCCAAAGCACCAAATAACTTGTACAGTAATGTCCTGAAAACTGCTATGACATTTCCCCCGTAAGATTCTCAGCCTTTTGGATAAACTTCATTAGGCAATTAGAAGTGACCTTTCTTGAAAGAATCTATGACAACTTTTAAATTATTTTAAAATTCTAGTGACATTCATTTTTAGACCTTTCAAAGTTTTTCTTTTCTTTGAAAGTCTTACATTTAAAAAATAACCTTTGGAACAGATGCTCTGTACCTGACATTTTTTTTGTTAGAAACATTATCACTCCGTTCATTCTTTGGTTGCATGCATGGTTTTCAGACAACGTTCTCCAAAATCACCAAATATACAAGATAGAAAAGAAGGTGAGAAAAGGGAACACAGTTAATTGATGAAAAGGGTAACTGAAGCAGTTCTTTGTGAATTTTAGTGAGTTTAATGTTTTTGGCAGACAATGATTTTAATGAACAATGGACATGCTGAAAAGTAAATTTAAGAAAATAGTAGAAATTTAAGGGGGTGTTTTTGTAGAGCTTTTATTTGTTTAAAAAAAATAGATATCTGATACAAGATCATGGTTTCTAGAAGAATAACAGCATTGGCTAAAATTATCCCAGGAAATAGTATAGATTCTTTACTTGTTATGAGTATTTATTTTGGTTGAGTATTTAAGTCACAGAAGCAGTGTTTAGATCACCCAGTTGGATGCCACCTGCTCTTCCTCATCCCTAAAAGTTTCAAATACTGATGTGCTGTAGGACAGAATCTTTTCACTCCCTTTCTATCCATGCTCAGTCATTACGTAGTATTTGTAGTCTCATAGTTCTATAAGTGCTTTCTAGGGTTAGTTTGTAAATTTGTGTCTCTTGTCCAAACCTGATCAGCACATCCTATGGTCATATCCCTATGACTACGTGTCCTATCCACTTGAGAAATTAACAGGCATGTCAAGCTAAATATACACCCAACATAAAATCTTAATCTGTATCACTGGCCAGGAAAAGAAGAAAGAAACTAACTAAAAAATCAATTCATTTCTCCTCTTCCCATCTTCCTTCAGCTCAATGCCATATCAATTTTTTCCAGTTGCTTGGCAGAAATGCAATAAACATCATCCTTTCTTTTCTTTTCCCTCTTATCCAACAAACCCAGTCTATCAAAATTTTTGCCTTGAATATATCCAAAATATGTTCACATATCAAATTGACCAGGATCAATCAAGTTCAAATCACTATTATTTCTCTTTGTGCTTTTTCAAATAGTGTCTGTTACCAACAACCCCTCTGTTTTCTATTCTTGTTCTTTGATTTATTTCCAAAGATAAGTCACTGTTATCCAGTTAATAGATGTCCCAGATCATGGCAACCCTATGTCAGGATGCCATTGTTTCAGGGTAAAACCAAAGTACATTCAATCTCTTGAAAGTCTCTAATTACATATGTTGTAGTGGGATAGGAGTAATTGCATCCCTACTTTGACCTCCAATTTGAAAGAACCAATCTCAGTGTATATTCTGTCTGCCCAGAACACTTTTTGCAATGACTGTATTACGTATTCCCTACTCACCATAGTTCTTTGTTCAAATAATTACTTTTCACTAATGCATTTATGTAATTTATAAAGCATAACTCAAAATTACCACCCCTCTACTGATGACAATTCCTTTTCATTGTTTTCTTTTATTCATAGCCTATGTTTCAATCTAGTATACAATTTATTTTACTTATATATTTGTTTCACTAAAAGACAACGTCCATTAAGGTAGAAACTAAAGACTCATCCAGTTCTAATACAGCAGTAATGCATATAATTTCTTGTACAAAGTATGTGCTACATACTTGAATGTGAAAGTATAAATTAGGTGATTTTAAAAATATATGTGATTTAATTTTGAATAGCACTTCAGTAAACATGGGAATGCAGATATCTTTTTGACATCTTGATTTCATTTCCACTGAATACCTACCCAGTAGTGGTATTGCTGGGTCACAACGCCATACTGTCTTCCATAATGGTTGCTATAATTTGCATTCCCTCACAGCACAGGAGGGTTCCTTTTCTCCCTGTCCTCACAGCCCTTGTTATCCTTTGTGTTTCACACAATAGCTGTTCTAATACTCATAGATATGAAGTGCTAGTATGAGAGGTTGGTTTAAGATTGGTTTCCAGTCTTCTATTAAATATTATTAATGCAAAATTCTTTAGCAAATCATTTCTTCATTATGTATAATAAGAAATATACTTTAACTTTTCATAAATTGTGAATAAGGCCATTCCACTAACAATGATGGCCTAAATATTACTGAGATATTGGTTTATTATTTTGGTCACACATGGTCAACTACAAATATCTTTGTCTAAGAAAGACTTTCTTGCCTGCGTGAAAGTGCTTTCTTCTCAAGTGGACACTACCAAGACTTTCTTTAAAAGTGTCTCTTTACAATGATCTCTGAGTGGTTTTTCTGGCAAAAAGAATTATGCTCAATAAAGTATGTTATAGGGATGTCAACATCAATGAAGAAATGAATGATTAGAGATAGAAAAATATTAACTTTCAATTTAAGAAAAATCACAAGCTTTGGGTTTTGTACTCTTCCATATCATCATTTATAAGGAGCAAACATAGGGTGAAAGTAATGAGTTATACCAACTATTCATTAAGTACAGCCCGTTTACAGAGCTGTCCTGACAAGCCCCATCTGACGATTATGTTGCAGGAGGCAACATTGTCCCCTGAATTAATGATAAATGCATCAGGACCTTTATCTAGTACACTGTTGGAGATGATTAAATTCATGGAATGTTTGCTTAATCTATTTTCCTTTTCCATACACTACGCTCTTTGCCCAAGGCAAGCCCATCTAATAATTTTCAATTGAACAAAACCATAACTTATGACCCAATAAATTATTAAGGAACCCTGCCTTGCATCTGATTCATCATTCATCTTACCACAATAGCAGAAAGCCTACTAAATTCTCTAACAATGTCTTGCCATGATAAATGGTTCCATTTAAATGTAGGAGTACTTGTATATATGTGTTTATGTTTGTATATATTTTTTTACAAAATTATCTTCAAAACTTCATAGTAATAATATTCTCGTTCCAACAAGTTTAATCATCTAGTTACATCATTTATAATATGCTTCTTAACCCTGACAGTCCTCTATGGGTACCCATGATATTTTCCCTGAGGTTAGATTTTTAAAAATAAGCTATGAAATATAGGATATTAAAATATTGCTTCTTATTTCTACGTCACCTTATTTTTATATGCTAACTTTATAAATGGGCTGTAAAAGTACAAGGAGAGAACATTGTATAAAAGGGTATGCTGTGTACTAAAAGTGGCGTAAACACAAGAAGGGGTGTGGAGATGCTCCCAACAGATAGACAAATGCAGTGGGGTCAACAGAAAGCCATAAGTTACACCCTGGACCTGCCACCTGGTGGTCAGTCACAAAAACATACTCATGCATATTTTTAAAGTATAAAGATTATATGTACTTACCTGATGTATTTGGATGTAATATCTGAGCATACAGATGTTCATCATAGGAATAAGTTAAAAAATAAATATGAGTTTCCATATGCTGATATTACCCACCAGGTACCACGTAGAAGTGTCATGGTAATGATAAAAATGGAATATTTGACAATATCAGAAAATATAATCTGCCTCCACAGTTAGTTTTATTTTAACCTGGCATGAACACAGAATAATCTCACCAAATGTCAGACTAGTGATTGTAATTGAAAACTAGTGGTAGGGCAGCCTTCAAAATAATCTAGAAGAAAGAGAAAGAAAGAAAACTATTTCTGTCCCTAAAATTCTATAGCATCTCCTTTCATTTTAGATATTGCTTGCTGTTTGGTTTTGATCACAAAGACTAAAGCTAGTAAAATTAAAATAAAGCCATTTTATTTCTTTTCGAAAAACGTGGAAATTTTGCTTAAAAATAGTTTTTGTTTTTCATTGCTATACTTTTTTATCTTAGATTAAGTGGTTAACTAATACTTCTTTTAAGGACCCTCAAGCACCAAGTTCTATGTTTCTTTTTTGTTGGAAAGAAGATGTGTAAGAAGTCATATAAACTACAATTTGAATCATTGTTCAGCCTTCTTCCCTTTATTCCTAATGGTGCACATGAGCCAGATGTCCTTTTGTGGATCAAAAGAGAAAAAGAATATAAAGAAGCAATAATTGTATGTTCATGGCTGAGAGTTTCCTGAACCCAATTACTTAATCAAAGGCAACTTGCACCTGTGGCTCCACAACAGCAAGGGCAACTGCTGCAGAGATGTCAGACCGTCAGACACCTCAGAGACTTGCCCTTCCAGCCTGCCTGCCTACATTTCCTCAATTTATAAATCAATACTTGAACAAGACATTCAGAATAAAATAAGAAAGAAATAAAACACCCAAAGCAAAGAAAATTTTCTAGGAAAACAAATAATGGGCCCCTGTACATGTATCTGTCTTGTAAGAAGTGAGGATGATTATTCCGAATTCTCATAACCATGGCATGACCATGACATACTTAAGTGGTCACCACCCATTGTGCTTCTGCAGATAGATAACTCATATGCTTCACCAAAAACAATAGCTAAAGGGCCTGAGTCTAAAAAAAAAAATCTATATCTATCTATCTATCTATCTATCTATCTATCTATCTATCTGTCTGTCTGTCTGTCTGTCTGTCTGTCTGTCTATCTACCTATACACACACACACACACACACACACATTTCTCATGTATATATGAGAAAGTCTCTGAGCAATATCCTAACTGCAAAAGAATTCTTTCCATTCCCTAAAGCCAACAACATTTATCAATGCTATCTTACCACACTACAAAAGATGTTCAAATATAGTTTGTATAAGAAATTTTGTTTTTGAGACAGTCTCCCTCTGCTGCCCTGGGTATAGTGCATGGCATCATCACAGCTCACAGCAACCTCAGTGTCTTGGGCTCAGGAGATCCTCTTGCCTCAGTCTCCTAAATAGCTGGGACTACCGGTACCCACCACAATGCTCCTGTAATTTTTCTATTTTTAATAGAGATGGAGTCTTACTCTCTTGTTTATGTTGATCTCCAACTCTTCAGCTCAAGCAATCCACCTGCCTCAGACTCCCAGAGTTCTAGGATTACAGGTGTGAGCCGACACACCCAGCCTGTACAAGAAACTTACATAGACTTTGGTAGTGGGGTTCATTTAAAGTAGAAAAGATGTGAAACTCAAGAATCATTTTTATTGTATCGATTATTGTAGTCATAAACAGGAAGATAATTATTCCAAAACACAACTTTTATGTCTTAACTATATTTGAAGACACTATAGACAAAAAGATGGAGAGAGCTGGGTAAATAAACCAAGTGAATCAAAGAGGTTATCAGTCTTGTGTGACTTTTAGAGATAAATACGACTGAAAAAGCATAGAAAGTGGAAGTAAGTCAGCAGATTTTGAAGAACTGAGGTACAGCCTTCTCTTCCTTCACTCATTCCTGGGTTTGGTCATTGCCCTGGTGAGAAATTTCTTATTGTTGGGTGTACTTATCTGTGAGTTTGGGTGGGGGGTGGGGGGGTGGATAGTTTATGCCGAAGGTCATTCTTGAAGTTCCCATTTCTTACTCCATAGTTTCTATTAAATTATTCTCAAATAAGCTTCTATTATATGAGGAAAAGTTCTGATTTCTAGAATTGCTATAAACTATGGTTAACAAATATCTCAACCCAGAGACTGAAACAACTGCTTAGGCAAAATGCTTATGTACAGATTGAGTACTTGGTTAGAAAAATAAAAGCTTTTCAAAATTGGTCCAAATTGGGCCATTTGCTCTGTAGATATGATGGTGTCTTTCTTAGCCGGGTATCAGATTGTACAAATATTAAGCTGATACTATTAAAATTCCTTGGAGATATCGTATTTAGAGAGAGAAAGAGAGAAATTATTCATCCACTGATTTCTCATTTATCATGAAAAGTTACAGCAAGGAAAACAGATTGATTCCATTTCTTCTTAGCACAATGTGAAGTTCTTATCATTGAAGCATGAAGAAAGAAAATGTATTGGTTCATATCAATAAATAATTAGGTAAACATTATGGACATTCTTAGTTCATTGGAAAAAAGCCTTCCCAGCTAGTATAGTTGAAGACTTCTGTTTATCTGCCTAGTACACAGATTAGTGATTTATTGATTCATTAAAACCACTCCAAACTTGACGGCTATGATAACAATCATTGAATCACACTCTCACACACATTGGTGTGGTGGTGGCTGATGTGGGATGAGCTAGACTGGACGATCTGATCAAGGCACAGGTCTTGCTGGGCTGACGCCCTACCGCACATTGGCCCATGTTACATCACAACTGTTCTGTGCACATCCTGTGTGGAATCCAAGCCAAGGGGGCAGAAAGCTACCTGGAGAAAGTGATGGTAGAATCTGAGCGGTAACTGGAAAACACAATTCCTCTGAGGGCTGAGCTGGGGAAATGTCATGCTGCCACTTCCCCCCATCTCCCCTGGTCAGGACAAGCCCTTGGCCTGGACCTATATTTAATGAAGTAGGTTTATTCTTCCACATGTCATAGGATATGACTGCAAATTTACATCTCCACGGGCTGTGATGCAGAGAGAGACAATAAACAGGGGCAGGAGTTCCGTCTTCCCACCATTTGCTCTCTGACAATATAAATACTCTCACTTCCACCATAGACTCCCAAATTTCTAAATTAATTATGGAAGCAGGATTGAAATTTATGGAATTCCAAAATATCTCAGTATATCAGTCCCCATTTAATCTGGAGATGTTACCCTAAACAGAGTAAAGCATTTACTATCTTCATACCAAATGCACATTAATAAGAGGTGGGATAGTCTAACAATCCCAGGCAAAATGGGAAAAATCAGAGGCACGTAGCAGTCCCTGGTTTACAGCAACTCTAATTTCTGGCCCAATGGCCTGATCCTTCTGGGCTGAATTTACTATATTTTGTTCCCTCCGGTTTATTTCAGGGGGCAGCTTTAACATATACGCCAGCATAATGTAGCCTGTGTTGCCCTTTAATCAGCTTCCTCTGAAATTTCAAAGTATTATTCCAATGGACTGCATTATATGTGTTGCTGTACGTTACTCTCCTCCAAATCATTTATGCCATACTTAAATACTTTGTTATAGAAGTACTGTATTTTTACAGGCTGATTGCTATATCAAGTAGTTATTGTTATGTAATAATCCATCCCAAAGTGCGTGGATTGAAGCAATGCTCGCATATGAATATGTGTTTGCTGGACACTAGCTAACCACTCCTGTGCAGGCTGGGGGGCTCTTCCTAAAGCTGAACACCTCCCTGGTTATTTATTTCTCCCTCTTGGTGTTGAGCTTAGGTCTGTTGTTTTTTATGCTTCCCCGGGCTATCCTGAGAGTCCAGCAGCCACCCAGGGTTTTCTCCTTATGGTGGAAGAAGCAGAAGAGAATGAATAGAACCATACTGTGGTTAAGTTAAAGATGAACATAACTGCTTCCTCTCCCATCAAAATATGCCCCTCTATTTCCACCCTTAAACAGGGGCATGACTTGTGATGGCCAGTGGAACATTACCAACTATGATTCACGTGGAGAATGAGAACATATCTGGATATGAGTAGCTGTTCTGTCCAACCTCATGAACAAGAACTTACCAGGCTTCTAAACCCCAAGAGACCATAAGGGACAGATAACAAGCCAGCAGTGTTTGGTTGAACCACGAGCCTGCCTAATACTATACAGAACTTTCGAACCAACACACTCATCTTATAGACATGTGCAACCAAATGGATCAAACCCCTGAAATTGCAAGTTATCCAAATAAAAGTTTATGCACATTCATCTTGTCAGCAACTAAATTGGGGGTAATTTGCTGCACAGGAAGAAAAACTACATGATATTGTAATTTGTACCCAGAAATGGGGTGCTGTCTACACAAAACTTAAAAATTTTGAGCATTAACTCTGAAATTATGCAGTAAAGAATGAAAAGCCACCAAGGAAGCTGTTGGAAAGGCTAAATAAACAATATGGAAATGATTACTGAAGGGCAGAAAACCTGCAATTGACAGCTAGAAAATGTACCTAAAAACATGATTTTTTTTCCAAAAATATCTCCAGAGACAGAATATTGAAAGTGTCAGGTGGATGTTTCTAGCAGAACGTGATAACTCAGAAGTAAGATGAGCTATGCAAGAAATTGTGCAAAAGTAAAATACCTTAAAGGGTTAGAGAGGAGCCATACGTTATTGGGCTGGAAAATAAACCATAATCCTTATTCTCTGAGCCAGCGAAAGGTTTTTGAAATGAAAGGAGACCAAAAGTCATAGTTAATATCATAGGTGTGGTCAGAGAGCTCTGTGCTAATGTCTTCAAAAGATTTAATATAATGCCTGCTATGACCTCTTGACTTGGATAAGATGCCTCACAAAAGTTGGAACACACAAAATAGAAAGAGGTCTTTCTCAGAAAGAAATGTGAATTTTTTCATACTATACTCTAGTGGAAATAGAATAGAAACTGATAGATAATATCCTCACAGAAGTTTTTAAGAGAAATGTGATGGCTTAAATAAAAGGAATTGGGATTGCTTAAATACAAAAATGCCTTGGTGTTGCCAACTTTCTCAAAGCAGGGAGTTGGTTGAGAAAATTATTTGGCTACAAATGTTTACAATTTCTTAATGAAAGAATGACACAGCTGCAGAGACAGAGTAAAAATTACATATGGGACAGTCAGGAAATAAAGAGCAATGGAGTAGGGACCTATTCTCACAACTTACAAGGAGGTGCAAATTGAACAACATGCACTACTGCTTAAGTAGAAGATCGTGCACCACATACCCATTTGTATTTCAGAAATTTTATGGACCAGTGACTGTTATGAGTTTCTCATTACCCATCTCTCACAATATGATAATTTATTTCAGTTATCCATAAATTGTCTCCCCATTATATTTTCAGAGGGCTACAAGTATATTTGTCATTATTAGTTCATTAGTTCATAAATCTTCAGATCAAGGGGTGCCGCACCTGAGAGGTGCACCCAAAGAGTCTCATGTCCATGAGGACTTGATCCAGATGATTCAATGAAACCAGGGCCCTGCACAGTAATGTCAAAACCAGACAAGAACTGGGTAAGTCTTTGAGTAAAAGTGATTATATGTTAACCCATGAGAGGAATGTGAATACTATACGAGAGGATAGAGACTGGGATGGATTGCAAAACTAACCCTAAATATTTATCTTCCTATCAAGAAATGAGTCTATTTCTAGACCCTTAAGTCTAAGTTGGCTGGCTGCCTTTACTGGGACACTATAATATTATCAGCTACAGAGAATACATACCTGAAGATTGTATTCAGGTTTTCTCTATGGTTGTTAAACTAGCACTCTGAAATCTTTGGTAGTCTGTGGATAGATAGTCTAGGTAAAAACTGAAAGAATAGTTTCATTTAAGGATAGATGAAATAGTCATTGTTATTACCCAATATCCATTTGAATGTATGAAAGCAATGAAACTTAAAATAAGAACATAATTATATAACATTTCACATCATTCTAATAATTTACTACTAATAAGAAATTAACATTAGTATTTGAATTTATTTTATTTTATTCAATTCCCTTAATTGACACAGAAAATTGCATGCATTATTGTAGTACAATACAATTTGAAGTGTGTATACATATATATGTATATATATACACATACACATATGTATATATATACAGTGAAATGATGAAATCTAGCTCATGAACAAGTGCTTTCCCCCACAGAGTTAAAATTTTTGTAGTGAGAACACATAACATCCACCATCTTTGCATTCTCCGAGAACACAATATATCACCACAACCTACAGCCATCGTGCTGTATGACCTTATGCTTCAGTAGGTTTAATCACAATATTTGAAGCTGAGAACAAAAGCCAAGTATTTTTCTTATATTAAATTAATTGTTTCAATTTTTTCTTGTTTTAGGTTCATTTTCATTGTGGATATAAAGAATTAGGGTACACTGTTTGTATTTGTTAGGTAAAGTCCCTCTTATAATTGTGTCTTACCCCAAGAGGTGTGCCACACATTTTTTTTTTAATTAAAAAAGAGTTATAAGTTCCTTGTTTGGCAAATATAGCTGGATGAGTTGGTTGTTTTTGGTGATTAGTGAAACAGACCAAATCCCATATCTTTGTGTGTCTTCTCCACCTTCTCGTTGGCATCAACCTTGGCTGAGGATTTCCCTTGATTACCATGTCTCATTACTTTGCCATTGAAATAATTAGTGTTAGCATTCATCCTAATTTCTGTCCTCCATCACAGTAAATATATTATGTCTGTATGTAGTATGTAATTATATACATGGACATATACGCTAAATAATGACTCACCAGTAGGGCAAGTTGATGCTTCCAAATAATTTTAAAAAATGCATGATCCATCTTGCATGTAAAATGTCATCTATTAAATTTAAATATAATGTAAACTAATATGTTCCTTTTGGAAAGACATCTGGAGAACACTTAGAGAACTAAAAATAGACCTGCCATTTGACCCCACAATTCCTTTATTAGGTATATTCCCAGATGACCAAAAATCGCATTACAACAAAGATATTTGTATCAGAATGTTCATTGCTGCCCAATTCATAATTGCCAGGTCATGGAAGAAGCCCAAGTGCCCATTGATCCACGAATGGATCAACAAACTGTGGTATATGTACACCACGGAATACTACGCAGCCATTAAGAAGGATGGAGACTTTACGTCCTTCATGTTCACATGCATGGAGCTGGAAAATGTTCTTCTGAGCAAAGTATCACAAGAATGGAAGACAAAGTATCTAATGTACACACCCCTATTATGAAACTAATTTACACCTTTTATATGAATGCTATAACCTAATAACAGCCTAAGAATAAGGGAGGGGGAGGGCGAAGGGAGGGGGGAATGGGTGGAAGGAGGGGGATTGGAGAGATCACTTCTGTGGTTTATCTAACAAGGGTACAAGTGAATCTTTCTAAGAGTAGAATATGAACATTTTAACACAATAATTAAGAAAACGACATGAAGGCTATGTTAACCAGTTTGATGGAATTGTTTTGGATTATTTGTGAAAACCCCACACTGTACCCCAGAAGTGCATTAATGTACATAGTTATCATTCAATAAAAAAGAAAAAAAAAAAGAAGATATAACAATCCAAAACATTTATGGACCCAACACTGAAGCTCTCTGATTCAAATACAAATACTACTAGACCTAAGAAAGGAAATGGATAACAACATATTAATGGTGGGGAAATTCAATATGCCACTGACAGAGCTAGGCATATCATCAAGGTAGAAAATCAACAAAGAAACACTGGCCTTAACCAAGACATTAGAACACATGAACCTAAAAGACCTTCAAACATTCTTCTCATCAGAAAATGGAACATTCTTCTTCAAGGTAGATCATGTGTTAGGCCACAGAACAAGTGGCAGTAAATTTTAAAAAGCCGAAAGCACATCTGTATCTTCTCAGCCCACGGTGGAATAAATAACAATTTATAGGTATTTATAATGCAATTTCTAATTATTATAATAAATAACACAGTGGAATGAGTAACAATGCCAAAAGAAATTCTCAGAACAGTACAAACACATGGAAGTTAAACAACCTGCTGCTGAATGTTCTTTCGGTCAATGATGAGATCAAGGTCAAAATCAAAAACATTTTTTAATTGAATGGCAACACACGCTACCCAAACTTCTGGGAGACAATAAATCATGGCTAAGAGGGAAATTCATAATAATAAATGCCTACATCAAAAAGACACACACTAATAACCTATATCACACCTCAGGAGACTAGAAAATCAAACCCAAAGCTAACAGAAGACAAGCAATAACAAAGATCAAGGCAGAACTAAGTGAAATTAAAATAAAACAAAAAAAAAAATATAATGAAACAAAAATTTGATTTGAAAAAAATAAATAAAATTGACAGGCCCCTAGCTAGATCACTGCTTTTCAACCTGATCACACAACGAGTTACGTGACTCATTACAAGTTATTATCTCATGTTACACTTGAACCTATAGTTAACTTCTGCAGCACCCTTAAATGATGTTAATCAAAAAAGAGTAAATAAAAGAATATATTTACTGTGCTTTGAACTTCTTTTGAAAATAATTTGATTGCGCACGGCCTACAGATATATGAAAAAATGCTCACCATCCTTAATCATCAGAGAAATGCAAATCAAAACTACTTTGAGATATCATCTAACCCCAGTGAGAATAGCCCATATCACAAAATCCCAAAACCAAAGATGCTGGCGTGGATGTGGAGAAAAGGGAACACTCCTACACTGCTGGTGGGAATGTAAACTAATATGTTCCTTTTGGAAAGACATCTGATTAAGTCTAGAAAGTTGGCATACTTCCAAGTATTGGTCAATTTCTTTCAGATTTTTGTATTTCTGAGAATAAAGTTTTTTATGGTATTCATTAAGGATTTTTTTAATTTCTGAGTTATCTGTTGTCATTTTGCCTATGTTATCTCTGATTGATGATATTATGGACTTTAATTTTTCCATTTTTGGTTAGGTTGGCCAAAGGTTTATCAATTTTCTTGAATTTTTCAAACCAGCTTTTCGATTCATTGATCTTTTGAATAATTCTTTTGTTTTCAATTTCATTTAATTATGCTGTAATTTTCATTATTCTTTTTCTTCTTCTGGGTTTGGGGTTGGAATGTTCCTCCTTTTCCAATTGCTTAAGATGTCCCATTAAGTTATTGACTTCCTCTCTTTCTGTTCTCTTGAGGAAAGCTTGCAATGCTATAAATTTCCCTCTTAGGACTGCCTTTGCAGTATCCCACAGTTTCTTGTGTCTTCATTATTGCTTTATTCCAAAAATTTGGCAATTTTAATCTCATCTATGACCCAGCTATCATTCAGCATAAGATTTAGTTTCCATGTCTTTGTATGAGTATGCAGATACATGTTATTGGTGAATTCAACTTTTATTGTATGATGATCTG
>CAUYQV010033053.1:0-36845 GCA_963574575.1 Galagoides demidoff | reverse complement strand
AGAGTTCTCTGAGAGTGAGATCTGTTTTTGCTCTCCATTTCTTTTGATCTTTGCACTCCTGGGCTTCTTCAAAAGCTTTGTCTTCAGTATCAGAGATCCTTTCTTCTGCCTGTTGCACTCTGTTATGGAGGGATTCCACTGTGTCTTTCAGATCCTTGAGGGCTGCTACCTCTTATCTCAGTATTTCAAAATCTTTGATCATTTTATCTTTGAAATCGTTGAGTTCTTGAGACATCTTTTGAATAATTTCTTGAGCTCTTAATTCCTTCCTTTCTTCCAGTCTTTTAATCTTATTTGCTATCCACATTCTGAATTTAATTTCTGACATCCCAGCCATTTGCTTATGGATTGGGTCTTCAATTGTGTTTTCCCCATTTTCCCTTGGAGGAGTTGATCTACTCTGGTTATTTGAGTAGCCAGAGCTTTTCTGCTGGTTCCACCCCATGCTGAGTTTACCTTGTTTGGAGGCCTTATCAGAACCAGTCAGTTGGTGGTTTCTTCTGGTTGCCCAGACAGACAGGCAAAGCGAGTCTCTTGTCTTCTCCCAGTTCTCAGGTGCTCGAGCAGTGGGGATGCAGTGGAACAGCAGCAGTTGCACGGGAGTGTGCATGGCCAGAATAGACCTCGTTTAGCCTGCTGGGTGACTGGAGTTCAGGAAACTGGCAGCAGCCAGATCAGTCCTAGTTCGGCCCCTCTGGAGCAACCGTTGGAACAGGGAAACTGTAGTGGGTAGATCAGTCCTAGTTCAGCACCCTGGAGCAGCCAGGGGGTTGGGGAATGGCAGCGGTAGCGCAGGTTCCGAGATCAACCAGATCAGTCCTACTTCAGCCCCACCAGAGTAGCTGGGGGGGAGTGGGGGACTACTTCACCGTCACCCATTGGACGTGTGCAGCACTAGCAAGCTTAACTGTGCCCTCCCAGTTTAGTAGCCTGGAGCGGGGAACTCCTCAACCTCTGTCAGAGGGATGTATGTGGCTCTAGCAAATAGTTCTGGGCCCTCCAAGAGTGGTAGACCCCTCCACCACCACCTGCAGGGCAAGCATGGCTCTAGCAAGCAGTTCTAGGCCCACCCAGCTTGGGAGCCTGGAGCAGAGAACACCTCCCCTGGCTCCTGTGGGGTGTGTGTGTCTCTTGCAAGCTGTTTTGGGTCTACCTGGAATGGAAGATTCCTTCACCCTTGCCTGCGGGATGCCTGCAGCACTAGTGAGTGTTTCTGGGCCTCCCCAGAGCAGGAGCCTGCTGTCTGTGAGGCATGCGACTCTAGCAAGCAGTTTTGGGGCCTGCCCACTCCGTGAGGGCAAAGGGACCCACTCAGCAACTGGGTTAGTCTGGGAAGGTTAATACCTCCTTCCCCACCTTACACCCTGTCAGTCATAGTCCCCCAGGTCTGTGACCCTATTCACTCCGGTAGGCCACTGCTCCCAGGGTTTACCTCACAAAATCAGCCAGATATCTGAGTTCATCAGGGGGGCTTGCATGTTTAAATTAGGCTTCTGTCCACCTAGATTTCTCTGTAAATCAGAGGTTGCATTCAGCTTTACACTCAGGTGTCAATTCTAGCCTCTGCCCACCCACTGCCTTTGTCTCAGCTTCATTAGCCCCCTGAGGGCTGGCACTCCACCCAAGAAGTTTATGTGTGCCCTGCGTGTGGCTGCTGTCCAGAATCTCTGCTTGCCCAAAGGGATGGGGCTGGAATGGCGTCAGCCTGCCACTGAGGATGCCACTGTTGCTGCACTGGCGTCCCCCGAGCTGATTCTCCTCTCCTCACTCCCACACCAGTTCTCACAGAACAGCACCAGCCCTTTTCCCCTCCACTTCTCTCAAGGAGATGACCAAAAATCAAGATTCCATAGATAATAAACCTCCAGATCTCAGAGTGGGTGGGTGGGGACTCCTTGGAGTTCAATGTTGCAGGTGGGGAATATATAAAGATTTATACAGTTTTACAGTTTTATGCCTGGCTGGAAGGTGCCGTGGCATGCCAGCAGGGGTAGGCGGTCTAGTTTTTAGGGGGGTCTCTCCTGTGGGATAGAGTGGAAGGAAGTTTGAACTCTGCTCGCTTGTTTGCATGGAGTAAACTGCAAGCCCTTGTTGTGGGGGAGGGGACTTCTATCCACTTGGTGGTGGATTTTGTACCTTTTGATTGTATTTTGGGGGTTGCAGCTCGGCTCAGGAAGGTTTAAGTGTGCTCTTCAATCTTCTCTCTTGGCTCTGCTCCAAACTATCAGCTAATTTGCTAAACTTCTGTCCTTTCAGCCTCCTTCTGGACGGGAGCTTCTGTAAAAAGCTGGCTGCAATCCGCCATCTTGGCTCCGCCCCCCAGAGTATTACCCTTAACAAATATAGTATGTCTATCTGTATCCTGACTTGCTTTTGTTGTTTTAAAGCTTACTGTATCTAATAATACAACTGCAACACCTGAGTTTTTCTGCTTTCTATTTGCCTGGAATATAGATGGCCATCCCTTCACCCTGAGTCTATATTTATCTTTTAAGGTAAGATGAGATTCTTGTATGCAGCAAATATAAACAGATATAGGGCCTGAGTTTTTGTATCCAGTCAGCCAATCTGTTCCTCTTTAGAGAACCAATTAAGGCATTCACATTAATTGAGAATATTGATAAGCCTGGTGAAATTTGGGGTATTGAGTTTTTCAAGTGCCCAGTGAACATCTTTAATCCTTTTGCCACTGTGGAAGTTGATGAAAAGTTTTTTAGTGTGTTTACTTTTGTGGTGGAGGATCACACTGGTCATTATGAAGGATAGGTCTCAGAATATACTGGAAAGATGGTTTAGTTATATCAAATTTCTTCAACATTTGAATGTCATTAAAGTATTTAATTTCTCCATCATAAATGAAACTCAGTTTGGCTGGATACAGGATCCTGAGTAGAAAGTTATTTATTTATTTATGAGACTAAAAGTCAATGACCTCCCTCTTCTAGCCTGATAGTTTCAGCAGAGAGATCCTCAGACGTTTTGATATTCTTCCCCTTGTAGGTTATGGTTTTCTTACTTCTGGCTGCTTACAGAATTTTCTTTTTTAATTATGATGTGTCTGGGGGATGTCTTATGTGGGTTGAGTTGTGCTGGGGTTCTGAAACTGTCTGCTATCTGAATTTGAGAATCTCTTGTCTTCTGGAAAGTTCTCTTTCATAATTTTCTGAAGAAGACCCTCTGTGTTTTGTGAAGCAAGTTCATAGCCATTAGGGATTCCTATAAGTTGAATATTAGTTTTCTTCAAATTATCCCAGAGCTCCCTGAGAGAATGATTCATTTTTTCTATTTCTCTTCCTCTTTCAGAGTTACACACATTCTAAAGCTTTTTTTTGAAGTGTCGGGGGTCCTTTCTATTGCCTGCTCCATTCTGTTACCAAGGAATTCTACTATAGTTTTCAGATCTTTGAGGGCTGTAAGCTCTTATCCCAATGTGTCAAAATAATTGGTGATTTTGTCTTTGAATTCTTGAGAGAACTTTTGAAATTCTCCTTGAATTTCTAATTCCATCTTTGCCTCTACTTTATTAATCTTATATGCAATCCAAATTCTCAATTCAATTTCTGACATCTCAGCCATCTGTTTATGAATGGCATCTTCAGTTGCGTCTGTCATATTCTTCCTTGGGAGGGATGGTCTACTCTGGTTATTCATGTTACTGGAGTTTTTTCGCTGATTCCCCCCCCCATGGTTATTTTACACCAATTGACTAGATGAGAAGATAAGGAGAAGTTGGGTTGGGGGCTACGGGGGTAGTTATTAACTAGTCCTTTGCTCAAAAGCTGGGACTGGTGTCTGTACCCTTTCCCCTAGAGGTTTGCCAAGGACCTGTACAGTGCTATGGCCTCAGAAACTGTGGGCCTGCTTTGTGTGGTGGGGCTAAGTGGCTCTGTCTTGTTTTCAGATGCTCTCTGACCTACCCCAGTGAATCGGGTACTCTGGGTTGAAATCTCATCTGTGCAGAAATACCAGCAATTATTCCCACTGCCACTCACAGGCAACAAGTGGAAAAGGAAAATCAAACCTTCCCACAACCACACACCTAGGGAACCATTTTTTTATAGTCCTTGGATGATTGGCCCAGTCAAGAGGCCAAATTAGTTGTCCCAGTGAGCACCAGTCTCAGGTAGGAGAGTTCAAAATGTCTTCAGCAACTAGATGGCAGCGGTCTGCTGGCAGCTCAAGTATGACTTGCTTCAGTGCTCTGTGAGGTCAGAAGAACCCACCCAGCAAATAAAATAGTCTGGGAAGTATTTTTCCAGCCTTGCACATCAGTCACACTCAGTCACTGGTAACCCAAGAGGGCTGTGACCCCGTTCTCCAATGAGCAGATGCTTCAGGGGGGTATGACTGCCTAAGTCACAGAGAGATCTATGTGTCCTGAGCCAGGCCACCACTCTCTGCCACTATCTGGCAGGGATAGGTGAGGCCTGACAACCTCAGGTGCTTAATGGAGGCTGGGATGGTCACTCAGTTCCAGCCCCACCCTTGATTGATGCTGTTGACAGAACAGGACAGAATAATTTGCATAATTTGTTTATGTACCAGCTATATTCCCCTGCATATCAGATGCTGCTTGAGTTGACAGAAACCACAACTGAGCCCCAGGTAGAGGTAAGCAGTTAGAGCTCACACTTAGCTATCAGTTCTAGCCTGTGCCTTTCTGCCTTTGTCTCAGCTATTATCACCTGAGGGCTGGGTGCATCTTAGGCTCAGAAAGCAGTCCTATTTCTCAGCCCTGCCCTGTGAGTCTGCCATCTCTGCATGTGTATATTCTAGTCCCTGTGCTCCACCCAGGCTGTAACAGCCTGAGGCCTTCCCTTTACTCACAGGGCCAGTGCTTCTGTCTCAGATCCATTTTGTCAGTGGCTGCCAGCAGAGGAGATGTCTGGCTTCCTCTGGTTGCCCAGAGAGACAGGGCATGTTTGTGTGGAGCAGCCCCAGGGGTTTGAGCCTTATTGTTTCTGCTGGGGTTGCTGCTCTGTGCTTTGGGGCACCACAGCTCCCGTATAGTTCCCTCTCAGATGACCATCCTCTACTTACTCCTGTGCCTCAGAATTACCACATACCAGCAATGGCCCCTGCCCTGTCCACACCTCTCAAGAAAATTCCCCAGAATCTGGACTCCATGGGGGATAGGCTTCCAGACCTCAGGGTGAGAGTGGAAGTTAGTGCTGGGAGTTTAGAATTGAAGGTAGAGAATTTATACAGTTTTACACATTTTTATGCCTGGCAGGAGAGTGCCATGGCACCCTAGTAGGGGTAGGAGGTCCAGATTTTGGAGGGTCTCTCCTATGGAATATAATGGGAGAACGTTTGAACTCTGCTCACTTATTTGTATGAAGTATTCTGCAAGCTCTTCTTGTGAGGGAGGGGACTCCCATCTGCTTGGCTATGAATTTTGACCCTTTTGTTTGTATCCTTGGTGTCACAGCTCACCTCAGCAGGGTTGATTAGTGTTGTTCAACCTTCTTTTTTTGGCTCAGCTCCAAACCATCAGCTTATTTGCTAAACTTCTGTCTTTTAACTCTCCTTTTGGATGGGAACCTCTGTGGAAAGCTGGCTGCAGTCCACCATCTTGCCTCCCCTCCCTCCAGCTTCTGGTTAATCACCTGTAGCACGTGGTGAGCTCTCCTGAAGTCTTCAGACAAAGGTACTTGGTCATCCAGATTTTATTTTCTGAATAGATTTCTCTGTCAGTGTCCTAGGGGTCATCTCGGTAGGTCCATGAGTGTCCCAGTGCCAGCAGTAGCAGCAGTGGACCCAGGCTCCTGCCCAGTTGGCTGCTAGCTGCTCCTCCCCAGCTCAGAATAGGTGACAACATCATCAGGGAAGCTCCCTGCTTCCTCCTGGCTCCTTCCCGGTGTGTGAGTTCTGTCCCAGTCTGGTGTCCTGTTCTTCCAAGTTTGCTGCCATCCCTCTTCCTCACAGAGGGTGCCAGAGACCAGGGGCGTTTGACCCACTGCACAAGGCACAGGGGTTGAGATATCCTGTATCTGTGGGGGGTGAGGTTAGGCATTGGGGTGTTATATGCAAACACAGAGCCTGGTAAACTGGGTGCTTGCAGTGTCAGATCATCTCATCTGAATGTTCACGTCCAGTTACCAGTCTTGCTGGACTAGGCTTGGAGCTGTGCCCTTTCCTCTCCCTCCTTCCTTCTCTGGGGGAAGAAGCACATGGTTGAGTCTGAGGTTTTTATGATGTAGGCTGTGACCACTAAAGACTAGCCTAGGCCTCATATGGAAATTGTATCTTGAAAATATCCATAAAGACACCCATGCAAAGACAAACTGATAAACCAACCAACAAATATTTTCATCATCTAAAAATACCAGAATTACTTGATGGTTCAAGAAAAGTAGAAAACCTTAAGAACTGTGAAGCTATAACCAAATTGAGGTTGTAGCTAGGTATAGTAAATTTGTAAGCTTCTCTCAAATGGATGTTTTGGGGTAGGTGTCAAGCAGGTCTTTGAAATAGCACACCAAGAGTGATTCCTGGGGCTCAGTGAGTGGGGAACCAGCCCCATATAATGAGGGTATTAAGTTTAAACCCATACTTGGCCAAAAATAGCTGGGAGTTGTGGCATTTGCCAGTAGTCCAAGCTACTGGGGCGGCTGAGGCAAAAGAATCGCCTAAGCCCAAGAATTGGCATTTACTGTGAGCTGTGATTCCATAGCACTCAATGAAGGGTGACAAAGTGACACTCTGTCTGAATGAAAAAAAAAATAGCATCGCACTTATGTGACTCCATGTAGTTTTGTCAGCTGTGATGGAGCTTGGGTCACACTGCTGTAAAAAATCTTAACTGTTTTGTCATCCTGGTGCTAGGAATTGCAGAGGTCAATAGAGTCAATATGGCACAAATGGGAGTTCACTTCTATGTCTCTGGATGAAAGGATAAGAAGTTTCTTGGTTCAAATACCTGAGGTACACTAGCTGAAGTGAGCAGAAAAGGCCAAATGGTACCTTTGAACAGAAGCCTGGGTCCTGGGAAATTACAGAATGAAGTCACTACATTGTGTCCATGAATGATATCCCAATGGGTATTTCCCTGGATTACCATCTTTAATCTTAACCTTATTTCTACTAAGCATGCTTAGTGGCTGTCCCAGTTTGTCACTGGGTTCAAACTGTTATAAGAGTGAGGTTCTTACCTATACACTCAATTCCTCCTTCCTAATATTTGTTTGTAACTATGGCCAAGGGATTCATCAACCCTTTCTTTCCTTTTCATGTCATGGATTTGTAAGCAAAAGGAAGAATGTGGCTTATAACTACTGATGTCCTGGGATGTTATAGAAGAGGAACTCAAGGCCAAGAACTGTACAGTGATTTGACAGACCTAACAGGTATGTCACACAATCCTCAATTCCACTTTTCATGATGTCTTATTTCTTTCTCTAGGATAAGCTTGTTTGGGACAGTAGGTGTCTCACTGAAGTTCCTATCTCAAAATCTGGTTAGGCAATGTGTCCAGTAGTGTACCCCATACATGAAGTTATTTATGATGATCATGGGAAATATCAACCTATCTGGAAAGGTTCAACATTCCTGACCTCCATGGTAGGTGTGTCCAAACTTTTGGCTTCCTGGCCACATAGGACATTGAAGAGTTATGTTAGGTCACATATTTAATACACAATCACTAATGAAACCTGATAAGCAAAGAATATATCTGTGCATAATTGTGGTGATCTGCTGCCACAGATATGGAAAACACTCCTGACATAATCCCTATGTGTCACTGAGGCTTGAGGATTGAACACTCCTGAAAGCCCTTGATAAGATCATTTCTTAAGTAGAGTTCAACGGCAAAAATGACTTTTGCCATGCACGACTACAATCTTTGGATGCTCTAGGAGGCCAACGTGGGCTGATCCCCAGAGCCCATGTATTAGAAATAGGGCTGACCAACAGAAAGACACTCTCAGCCCAACTGTCCCACCCAGTTTCTACTCAAATAGAAAAGGTAGTCAAGCATTTTATCCCTTGCCTTTAGTTCCAGCTACTCCAGAGGCTGAGGCAGGAGGATTCCTTCAACACAAGAGTTGAAGGTCACTTTTTGCTGGGCTGTGGTCATTGACAATCTATCCTGGGGAACAAGTGAGAGTTTTTCTCTTGAAAAATAATAAAAGAAAAAAAGAAAGAATATTTACCGCGTACAGATTCCAGAGCAATATTATGAAGAGAGGTCAGTAGGCAGATGGAACAGGGGACTACATAAAGGAGATATTTTTGTGGCCCCCAGGGGGAGGAGGGAACAATGAGTCAGGACAATTTCCTTTGTAGTTGTTTCCTTATGAGATTAACAGTTGATCTCATGGGTACAGGTTGTCCAGAGATGTCTGATCCCTGGGCTCTGACTGATTAGGGCAAGGGAATATTGACCCAGATATACAAGCCCAAGAAAAGAGGTTGCGGGTATAATCTGTATTTTTAGTGTACATAAGAAAAGCATAGTCTGAGTCAAAAATTCACTGTGTGGGCAGTTTGGAGTGACAGCAAGAATGTAAGATATCAAAGGGTCAGAGTTAGGTAAAATCCAAAGGCTTGAGTATTAAAGGTTGTAGGAAAACAATTTCTTTATGAGAGAATAATTTCTCTATTTGACATCTAATCTAGGGGAAATATTTCAACACACAATCTTTAGTCAAAAGTAAAAATGATAGCTGAGCATTGTGGCAGGCACCTGTAATCCCAGCTACTCAGGAGGATAAGACAGGAAAATGGCCTAAGCCCAGGGGTTGAATGTTGCTGTGATCTGTGTGATGCCACAGAAATCTACCAGGGGTAATAAATTGAGACTCTGTCTTGATTTAAAAAAAAAAAAAAAAGTTAAAATGAGGGTTAACTCCACTAACAATGTTTTTTTCCATGTATGTATTGAGACAGAATCTCGCTTTGTTGCCCTCAGTAGATTACCCCAGTATCATAGCTTACATCAAACTTCAAGTCTTATCATCAAGCAAACCTGTTCTGCCAGCTGGGACTCCAGGCATCTGCTTAACATCTGGCTGTTTTTTATTCTTCGGAGATGGGGATCTCACTAGTGCTCAGGCTGGTCTCCAATTCAGATACTCAGAAAATCCAACTGACTGTGCCTCCCAAAGTGCAAAGTTGAAGTCTTGAAGCACCACTGCTGCCCACAAACTATCTCTGAAAAATATCCCAACATCAAAGTTTAGAGTTGTGGCTCACACATGAAATCCTAACACTCTCAGAAGCAGAAACATGTGGTCCAGAGTAATTGAGCACTGTGGGGATCACCTGCAGTCCCACCTACTCAGAAGGTTGAGGCAATGGGATCTGTTGAGCCCAGGAGTTTGAGATTGTGGGTAGCTATGATGATGTCAGGGCACTCTACCCAGGGGGAATGAGTCAGAGTCTGTCTCAAGGGAAAAAAAAAATAAAAGACAGATTTGGTAGGATGGAACAATGTATCTTCCATGTCAATTCATGGTAACCTGTCTTTGAACAGGAAGATAGGGTTGACTGTCTCTCAGGAACTCTCAGGACTTCGGCACTTCTTATGTTGTGAGCTTTTTGAGCACCTCAAGTTTTGGAAAACTTTGGTAAGTACCTTCGTTGAAATAAGTAGTTCACCCTTTGAAAGTGTATAATTCTGGGATTCTCAGTTATACAATAGTATAATCTAACTCTACACCTTTGTCTTCTCCCTGCATAAAAAGAATGTCATTACCTACTAGCAGTCACTTTCATCTTCCCCATGACCCTTCCCCACTTGCCCCCTACTCTTAGAAGGCAATTGGCCTTCTCTTGATGCTTTCTTTTGAGTTCAGTCATGCTCTGTGTGGTCTTTTGTAAGTGTCCTGGCTCCCTTATCATAATGATTTTAAGGTTCATTCCTATTGTATCATAAATGTGCATCTCATTCCTTTATTATTATTATTATTAAATGATAACTATGTACATAAATGCAGTTCTGGGGTACAGTGTGGTGTTTTCATATACAATTTGAAATATTTTCATCAAACTGGTTAACATAGCCTTCATGTCATTTTCTTAGTTATTGTGTTAGACAATCATTTTCTACTCTTAAAAAGATTCACTTGTACCCTTGTAAGATAAACCATAGAAGTGATCCCTCCAATCACCCTCCCTCCACCCATTTCCCCCACCCCTCTCCCTCTCCCCTCCCCATATAGTAAGGCTGTTATTAGGTTATAGATTTCATATGAAAATTATAAATTAATTTTATAATAGAGCTGTGTACATTGGATACTTTTTCTTCCATTCCTGTGACACTTTGCTAAGAAGAACACTTTCCAGCTCCATCCATGTGAACATGAAGGATATATAGTCTCCATCTTTCTTTATGGCTGCATAATATTCCATGGTGTACATATACCACAGTTTGTTGATCCATTCGTGGATTGATGGGCACTTGGGCTTCTTCCATGACCTGGCAATTATGAATTGGTCTGGAATAAACATTCTGATACAGATATTTTTGTTGTAATGTGACTTTTGGTCTGCTGGGTATATACCTAATAAAGGAATTGCAGGATTCTTTTTGATTGTTGAAAAATGGTCCATCATGTGAATATAGCATATTTTATTTATCCAATCATCTGTAAATCCCATTAGTACTTCTTGATGTTCAATTCTCATCTAAGATTTTTAAAAGATCATATTGGGGTGTTGCCTGTGTCTCAAAAGGGTAGGGTGCCAACCCCATATGCTGGAGGTGGTGGGTTCAAACCCAGCCCTGGGCAAAAAAAAAAAATTGTCTCAAGATTATATCAACAAGATATGTTGCATCTGTCAAAAGCCTTTTCTGCGTCTCTTGAGGTGACCATTTGATTTTTTTCTATTGATTATATTAATGTAGTGTGTTCTATTAGTTGATTTTCCCATGATGAGCTAGACTGCCAATCCTGGTAATAAATACCATGTGGAATACATGTGTAAAATACTGTATGCTACCAGTATTTTCTTGTACTTATGCAGTATATCTCTTATAGAGTGGATGCTGCATTTCCACCTTTGCCCCAGAAAAATATGTTAGTACACTCATAGCTCAAGGAAATGGAAGCTACTACGATCAATTGATCTTCTTGAGCTTATACTTCTCAGCAGCTGAGAGTACAGGCCCATGCCACAACTGCTGGGGAAGTTTCTCATTTATTTCTTGGGCAAGTAGTGTCACACTATGTTGCTCATTCTGGTCTGAAACCCATAGCTTACATTGATCCTTCTGCCTTGGCCTCTGAAATTACTGGGATTATAGGTGTGACCTATGGTGCTCATTCAGGCTTATATATTGGTGAAGGTTTTCCACTATTTTCCTCATAGATAACAGCCCATATATTAAAAGAAAAAATAACTTTATTCAGATATAATTCACACAGTTCATAATTCACTCATTTTAAGTATAGAGCTTAAGACTACACATTCAGAAATCACTTATATAGTTTGTTTGTTACTGGTGAAGTTTCCCTTAAGGTATAGAAAATAGAGATAGATGAAAGAAAAGGATGAAGGAAAGAAAAGAATCGAGTGAGCAAAGAATGAGAGAGAATTGGAGGAAGGAAGGTTAAAGTGAGGGAGTGATGAAGGGAGGGAGGGAGGGAAACAAGACAAGGAAAGTGACCAAACTTGGTGGTTCACTACTATAACCCTAGCCCTATGGCAGGCTCAGATGAGTGGACTTCTTGCATGGGGTGATGGTGAAAACAGACAGAGCAAGTGTCAGACCTTGTGTCAACTAAAAAGTGAAAAGTTATCTAGGGATTGTGACAGGTCCTTATACTCCTATCCACATGGGAGTCTGAGGCAAGAGTATTGCCTGAATCCTAGAGTTTGAGGTTGCTATGATCTAGGTTGAGGCCTCACAATACTAGCCTGGGCCACATACGGAAAACATATCTCAAAAATACCCATACACACACCCATGCACAGACAAACCAACAAATCAAAAAACAAACATTGTCATAATCTAAAATGGCCAGAATTGTGTTGGTGCTTCAAGCAGAGTAGACATGCTTAATACATGTGAAGATTTGGTCAAATTGAGGCTGTAGGCAGGCACAGCAAATTTGTAAGCTCCTCTCAAATGGATGTTTTGAGGTTGTTGTCAAAAGAGTTCCTTCAAATAGTGTCCCATGGGTGGCGCGTGTAGCTCAGTGAATAGCATCCTGGCCCCATATAAAGAGGGTGGTGAGTTTGAACCTGCTCCCAGCCAAACTGTAACAAAATATAGCTGGGCATTGTGGTGAGTACCTGGAATCACCGCTACTTGGTAGGCTGAGGCAAAAGCGTTGCCTAAGCACAGGATTTGGAAGGTGCTCTAAGCTATGATGGCATATACTCTACTGAGGGTGACAAAGTGAAAATCTTTCTCAAAAAAAAAAAAAAAAAAGAAAAGAAAAGAAATCACATCCTACTTAAGGCACGCCATGCAGTTTTGTCAGCTGTGATGCAGCTTGAGTCACACTGCTGTACAAAATCTCAACTGCTGTATCAGGCTAGGGCCAGCAATCACAAAGGTCAATAGAATCAATAAATCACAAATGGGACATCTCTTCTCTGTCTGTGGATGGAGGACTTAGAAGTATCTTGGTTCAAACACTTGAGGGACACCACCTGAGTTGTGCAGAAAAGGTGACTTAGTATCTTTGTACAGAAGCCTGGATCCAAGGACAAAAATTAATTAAAAACTTAAGTCACTACATGGTCACCATGGATGATGTCACAATAGGTGTTACCCTGGGTTACCATCTTTAAGCTTATCTTTATTCCTGCTAAGAATGTGTATTGGCTGTCTGGGTTTGTTGTTGGGTTCAAACTTTTACAGATGTGTGGGGTTCATTTGTTCACACTCAATTCTGGCTTACAAATGTTTGTTTGTATCTGTTGCCAAGGTATTCAACATCCTTCCTTATACACCAGGAACCTGAGCCCTATGATCAGACAGTGATTTGACAGACCTGACAGGTACATTACATATTTCTCAGTTCTACTTTTCATAATGTTTTACTTCTTCCTCTAGAATAGGCTTGTTTGCAACAGTAGGTGGATCACTGAAGGTCCTCTCTAAAAGTTTGGATAGGCAATGTCCTTAGTAGTGTGCTCTGTAGTTGCAGCTATTTATGATGATTATGGGGAATAACCTATCTGGAAAGTTCTAACATTTCTGACCTGCATCCCAGATACATTCACACCATTGTATTCTTGGCTACAAAGGAAGTAGAATAGTTATACTGGGCCACACATTCAATACACAATCATTAATGAAACCTGATAAGCAAAAATGAGATCTGTGCATAATTATGGTGATATCTGCCACTATGGTTATGCAAAATTTCCTGTCATAATCTCTATGTTTCACCAGGGCCTAAGGATTGGACTCTCCTCAATAACCCTGATAAGGTCATTACTTTAGTAGATCTCAATGACTTATGCCATGCATGGTTAAAATATTTGGATGCTTTGGAGGCCGAGGTGAACTGATCTTCTGAGCTCATGAGTTTAAGACAAGCCTTGAAACAGCAAGACACTCTCAACCAAAATCTTCCACCTGGTATCTACTAAAATAGAAAAGGTAGATAAGCACTGTGGCCCTTGAATTTAGTTACAACTACTCCAGAGGCTGAGGCAGGAGGATTCCTTCAACCCAAGAATTTGATGTCCCTGGGTGTTAGGTTGAGGCCATGACATTGTAGCCTGGACAACAAATGAGAGTGTGTCTCATGAAAAAAAAGAAAGAAGGAAAGAAAGAAAGAAAAGAAAGAAAGAAAGAAAGAAAGAAAGAAAGAAAGAAAGAAAGAAAGAAAGAAAGAAAGAAAGAAAGAAAGAAAGATGGAAAAAAAGAAAGAAAGAAAGAGAGAAAGAGAGAAAGAGAGAGGGAGGGAAGGGAAGAGAAGGGAAGGGAAGGGAAGGAAGAGAGGAAAAAATGTGAGGCAGTGTTTCCAAGGTCAGAATTATGAAAAGAGGTCAGGAGGCACATGGAATGGGGACTACCTAGAAGAGGAGATTTATTGGGGCCCCTGGGGGGCACAATGAGTCAGGATAAATGTGTTTGGGGTTGGTTAATTATGATATTGCCATTTAACCTGATGGGTTAGGGTTGTACAGATTTGTCTGGTCCGTACCCTTGAACTGATTACAGCAAGGGAATATTGACCCAGATTGCAGGAGCCCAACAGAAGAGGTGGGGTATATACTCTGGAATTTCTTTTTCTTTTTTTTTGGTAGAGATAGAGTCTCTCTTTATCACCCTCTGTAGAATGCTGTGGCATCACACAGCTCATAGCAATCTACAACTCCTGGGCTTAGGTAATTCTCCTGCCTCAGCCTCCAGAGTAGTTGGAACTACAGGCACCTGCCACAATACCCAGCTATTTATTTCTTGTAGTTTGTCTGGGTATGAATTCAAACCCGCTACCCTCAGTATATATGGCCAGCACCCTACCCACTGAGCCACTGGTGCTGCCCTATACTCTGGATGATTTAATGTGCATATGGAAAGCCTAATTTGAGTTAAAAATTCACTATGTGGACATTTTAGAGTGACTATATGATTTTAGGATATCAAAGGGTCAGAGTTACGTAAAATCCAAAGGCTTGACAAATAGAGATTGTAGGGAAACAATTTTCCTATGAGAGAATAATTTCTTTAGTTGACATCTAATCTAGGAGTAAAATTTCAACACTAGGTCCATGGTCAAAATAAAAATGTGGGGTAAGACACAGACAAAATATTTTCTCCATTTGTTTATTGAGATAGAATCTTGTTTTGTTGCCCTTCTTAGAGTGCCCTGGTATTATAGTTCACAGAAATCTTCAAGTATTGTCATTAAGAGAACCTGTTCCCTCAACTGTGATTCCAGGTGCCTACATAACATCCAGCCATTTTTTATTCTTCAGGCTGGTCTCCAATTCAGAATCTCAGACAATCCAACTGACTGAGCCTCCCAAAGTGCCAAGATTACAGACACCACCACTGGTCACCAATCATAGTCTGAAAAATATTCTAACTTCAAGGTCTAGAGTGGTGGCTCACACATGTAATCCTAATTCTCTGGGAGGCAGAAGCAGGTGGTCCAATGTAACTGGGCACTGTGAGGGTATACCTGAACTCCAAGATGCTCAGGAAGCTGAAAAAATAGGATATTATGAGCCTATGAGTTTCAGATTGCAGTTAGATATGATGATGTCAGGACACAGTATAAGGATTCAGAGTCTGTCTTGATGAAAAAGAAAATGACAACTTCAGTAGGATGGAACAATGTGCCTTCCATTTCAATTTATGGTAGCCTGAGTGTGAGCCTGGAGATAGGGTTGACTGCTTCTCAAGTACTCTCACGATCTCAGTATTTCTGATGCTGTGAGCCTTTTGAGCACTTCAAGTTTTGGAAAACATAATCAAGTAACTTCATTGAAATGAGTTATTCATCCATTGAAAGTGTGCAATTCAGTGTTTCTCAGTATAATCACAGAATTGTACAGCTATGACCACAATCTAATCTAATTTTAGAATTTTGCCTTCACACCCCGCACAAAGAACTTCAGTACCTATTAGCATTCACTTTCATCTTCCCCTGCAACCTCACCCATCTGCCCTCTACTCCTAGTAGACAATTGGCCTTGTCTTGATGTTTTCTTCTGAGTTCATTCATGCTCTGTGCGGTCTTTTGTAAATGGCCTTCTTCCCTTATCATAATGATTTTAAGGTTCATTCCTATTGTAACGTAAATTTGCACTTCATTCCTTTTGATTGTTGAAAAATATTCTATCATGTGAATATAGCACATTATTTGTATACAATCATCTGTAAATCCCGTTAGTAGTCCTGAAGATTTTCCCTTCTCATGTAAGATTTTGAAAATATTTTATCAACCATATATGTTGCCTCTGTAAAATGCCCTCTCTGTGTCTCTTGAGGTGACCATGTGGTTTTTCTTATTGATTCTATTAATGTATTGTGTTTTATTAGTTGATTTCCCCAGACTGAGCTGGAGTGACAATACTGGTAATAAATCCCATTTGGGATACATGTAGAAAATATGGACTTTTACTGAACCTATACTGTATATCTCTTATAGATTTGATACTGTGTTTCCCCCTTTGCTCCAGAAAAATACATTGGTACAATCATATTTCAAGGAAATGCAAGCTGCTAACCTCACTTTATCCTCCTGAGTTTATGCTTCTCAGTAGCTGGAAGTACAGGTCCATATCACCACTGATGGGGAAGTTTTACACTTATTTCTTGGAGAATTGGGGTCTCAGTCTGGTCTGAAACCCCAGATCTTCCAGTAATATTTCTGCCTCGGCTTCAGAAATTGCTGGGATTATAGGAGTTAGCTATGGTGTCCATTCATGCTTATGTTTTAGTGAAGGTTTTGTTCGTTTGTTTTATTAAATCATAGCTGTGTACATTAGTACAGTCATGGGGTACAGTGTATTTTTTTTAATATACAATTTGAAATATTTTCATCAAACTGGTTAACATAGCCTTCATGTCATTAGTGAAGGTTTTTCATGATTTTCCTCATAGATAACAGCCCGAAGATTAAAAAATCACAACTCTAGCCACCTGAGCTGGAGCGAGACATAGAGGGTCCAGCCCCGTCCACCGAGTCCCCTGTTGGTGGTGCCTGGGAGCTTCCTGGCTGTCAGATGATTCCTTCCTAGCTGCTGCAAGCTGGGCTGTGCTCTTAGTGCCTGGCTCAGGCACCCCGAAAGACCAGAGGGGGCGACAGGGGCCTCGGGCCCCATGGAGACAGAGAAGCTGGAGGATGAGTCTGCAGCGGCAGAGAGGAGAATGGGGGCTAAACAGTTAGTGGTGCTCAACGTGTATGACATGCACTGGATGAACGAGTACACCTCATCTATAGGAATTGGAGTTTTTCATTCAGGAATTGAAGTATATGGCAGAGAATTTACTTACGGTGGCCATCCTTACCCCTTTTCTGGGATATTTGAAATTTCCCCAGGAAATGCTTCTGAACTAGGAGAAACGTTTAAATTTAAAGAAGCTGTTGTTTTAGGGAGCACTGACTTTCCAGAAGATGATATAGAAAAAATTGTAGAAGAATTGGGAAAAGAATACAAAGGCAATGCTTATCATTTGATGCATAAAAACTGTAATCACTTTTCTTCAGCTTTATCAGAGGTAAGTAAATTAAATTTTATCCCTAAAAGTTGTTGAAATAACATACATTTGTATACTTGCTTTCCTACTATATTTAATCTTGATTCATTTTTTCTGATTTTTTGTTATGCAAAATATACTATATTTCCTCCTCCTGTATGAATGACCTTTCCAGAGAATGGCTTTAGAGTAAGCATAATTTTAAATGGTATTTCTATTCATTACTTTGCTGGGGGTATAGAGTAAATACAAATAATTGTATTTTTTAAAAGTAGAAGTTGTAGGTTATAAAATAAACATGTTTAGAGAATTGTGCTGCTTAGCCACTAAGATTTTCCTTTTGCTAAATTTTAGTTGCCAACTTGAATTTTTTCCTGGCTCTTAAGTGATTCGTCTCTTCCACTTTAAAATTCTAGTCTGCTAACATATCACACAGACTCTTTCTTCTCAATTCTTGAATCCAAACAGAAGATCAAAACTAGATGGAAATTAAAGAACCATAAAAGGAAGAAGTCAAAAAGATTCTAGCATAAGGTCTAGAGAATTAAACAGCAGTTGAAACAGCTTCCCAACTTTCTGACTCCTTAACAGGTGATTGCAGTGGTGGCATCAGGGTACCACAGACATTGTGAAAGTGATGAGGAGAAAAGGAGCTGCTATTTTGGTAACGTCCTTTGCAGAAATGTTCAGCTATCTAGCTATTTCACTTCCTCATGGCTTCCTTCTGCAACAGAGCTTTCAAACAGTACTATAGTGGTCTATTACCAAGCTATTCTTAAGTGAGTTTAATAGACCAGTAGCATCAGCATCTCTTAGAAACTTGTGAGATATGTATTTCTGCCTTATCACAGCTAAATCAAAAATTTCAGTTTAATATGTTCCCCTAGGTGATTCATATAAACATAAAAGTTTGAGGCTCAGTGCCTGTGGCTAAGGCGCCGGCCACATACACCTGAGCTGGTGGGTTCGAATCCAGCCCAGGCCCACCCAACAATGACAGCTGCAACCAAAAAATAACCGGGTGTTGTGGCAGGTGCCTATAGTCCCAGCTACTTGGGAGGCGGGAGCCCAGGAGTTGGAGGTCGCTGTGAGCTGTGATGCCATGGCACACTCTACCCAGGGTGACAGCTTGAGGCTCTGTCTCAAAATAAATAAATAAATAAATAAAAGTTTGAGAAGCACACCGGTCTAGCAAAGTGCACAGATACCATAGAAGTGACTTAGTCGATTTTCAGGAAAGGTGATTCTGAGTTTTCTTGACCCTCAACATTACATTTGTAGAACGTGCATTCAAAGACACATAGAATGTTAAAATTGGTAGAGTTATTATTAGAGAGTGTCTAATCTTGTCTCCTCCTTTTACAGACAAGGAAACAGGCCCTAATTGGGAAAATGATTTATCAAAAAATCTTATGGAAAACTCACATTAGACTGACTTCTTAGTCCAGTACTTATTATACTTCTTACTGTGTCTGGTTCTGATTTATTCTCTCTTCCAAAACATTAATAACTTTATTGAGCATCTAAACCACTACCTCAGCCTTAGTCTAGCCCTGAAACTGTATGTATTACAGTTGGGGGTCCAAAGAGCAATTGGAGATGCCCCTGGAATCATCCTTTTAGGCCAGAGCTTTTGGTGCTTCCCCCATATGAGTGCTGAATTTAACATTAAACTGTGAGACCCAGAAGTTAAAGAACTTAGCCAAGGCTACCCAGCTCGTTAATGACAGTGCTGAAGCTAGAATTCCAGATATTAAGAGATGTAGAAGCTATTTTAGTAAATCCCATTAGAGAGGAGGCAAACAAAGTTAATATTAGGCACTCTAAAGTCTAGTAGGCTCAGCACCTGTGGCTCAAGCGGCTAAGGTGCCAGCCTCATACACCTGAGCTGGCGGGTTTGAATCCAGCCCGGGCTGGCCAAACAGCAATGCCTACTGCAACCAAAAAATAGCCGGGCGTTGTGGCAGGCACCTATAGTCCCAGCTACTTGGGAGGTGGAGGCAGGAGAATCGTTTGAGCCCAGAAATTAGAGGTTGCAGTAACCTCCAAGCTCGGTAACATGAACTGTGATGCCACAGCACTCTGTCCAGGGTGATAGCTTGAGGCTCTGTCTCAAAAGTAAATAAATAAGTTTAGTGAAACTAATATGCCTTTTTTTTTTTTTGAGACATTGTCTCACTTTGTCGCCCTCCTCAGTATAATGCCATGGTGTCACAGCTCATAGCAACCTCAAACTCTTGGGCGCAAGCGATTCTCTTGCCTCAGCCTCCCAAGTAGTGGGGACTACAGATGCCCACCACAATGTCCAGCTATTTTTTTTAGAGATAAGGTCTCACTCTGGCTCAGGCTGATCTTGAACCTGTGAACTCAGGCGGCCTACCCGCCTTGGCCTCCCAGAGTGCTAGGATTATAGGCATGAGCCACCACCACACCTGAAAGTGCTTTTACATCTTTAACAACATAGTTTGGAGATTATGTCATATAATCAGTTGCAGATAGACAAAATAGTTCCTAATTGTAATTGATCATTATATTCTTTTGTTAACACATCGCTCATTATCATGAGTTACCAGTAAAATGGATAGTGTATAAAATTGCCAGTCAATGTGTTAACATTGTTCCAAAAATTTAACACTATGTCAAATGATGAGACTTCTTATCAGTTCAGATGCTTCCTCTATAGCAGGGATTAGCAAACTACAACGGCCTGTGAACCAACAGTCTGCCATCTGTTTTTGTACAGCCTGCAAGCTACAGATGGTTTTTGTTTAAGGGTTGAAAAAAGTCAAAAGAGGAATAGACAGTGACATGTATACATTATGTAAAGTTCAAATTTCAGTATTCATAAAGTTTTATTGGAACACAGCCATGCTCATTTGTTTGCCTAGTATCTTGACAACTTTCAGGCTGTAGTGGCAGAGTTGAGTAGTTGCAACAAAGACCTAGGACTTAGAGCCCAAAATATTTACTATTTGGCCCTTAACAAAGTTTGCCTACTTCTACAGGTTAGATTTATTCTAATTTGATTCAAATTGGCTTAAAAAAAGGAAAAAACATTAATTCACAAAACCAGAAGTCCAAACTAAAGCAGGTTCTAAATCAGTATGACCACTGTCTCAACTGTGAGTCATTAGGTATCCCAGGTCTTTTCATTGCTCCAGGTTGCCAGCTTTAGAATGTTGGCTCAAACTAAACTAGCCCCGTATAGTTTTCAGAGAGCTGCAGTAATTTCAGCACATGCAGAGGAAGCAGAAAATTGTCTAGATTGTCAGTGGACAATTTAAAACATGTATAAAAGTAGAATAGTGCGATGAGCCTGTATACACGTATCACTTAGATTTAAAACTTACTAATTCATGGCAATCTTATTTCATCTACTAGTACCCACTCTAGAATTCTTCTCCATTCCTAGGTCATTTTGAAACAAATCCCAGATATCATTCAATTTAAATTATATATGTTTTACTCCATAACTCCAAAAGATGGGTTCTTTTTAACATAACCACTATCCTATAAAGTATCACTCCTAAAAGAAATTAACATGTCCTGTCTTCATAGTGTCCAAACATACAAGTTCAAATTTCACCAGTTGTTGTAATTTAACAGTTAGTTTGAATCCAGATATAAACAAAGTTTACACAGCTGGTTACTATAAGGTATAGTGCCCAGAGAAAAGGCAGATTTAGATACTTGATTCTTTCTCTTACTAGTTTTCAAAAAGTGAGTTGGTTCTTGTGCAGAAAAGAGTTAACATTGCAGGTCCAAGTCTACCGTCCTTAAAGGCCTGCTTGCAGATTTGGCTGTAAGCTGCCATCTGGGAACCTGGCCCTCACCATTCCTAGAACTGGTAAGAGTGGCTCCCTGTGCCTAACCTGTTTGTACTAATTTGTTTATACTAATCACTTGCTTAACTTCTGGGAATCTGGAATTTTGGCAGAGGGATACCTACATGACCAACCCTAAATTAAAACCTTGGAGACTGATTTTGTAATGAACTTCCCTGGCAAATATTTCATATATGTTGTCATAACTCAGTGCTGAGGGAACCAAGCATGTCCTTTGTGACTTTACTAGGAGAGGGTCCTTAGAATTTGTGCCTGGTTTCATCTTGACTTCACTCCAAGTATGTTTTCTCTTTTATGATTGTTTTATATCTTTTGTTACAATAAGTGATAGGTGTGAGTTTGATTAGATGCCAGTTTCTAAGTCCTAAGCAAATCAGCACCCCTTGACTCACCAGAAGATGACTGAGAAGGGAAAGGATGAAGGGATTGGAGATATGGCAAACTATAGAGTCGATCCAAAATATAAAATCGCAGCTGAGATTTGTCTGTTGAGAAAGGTAAAAATTAAGTAACTTGAAAATGACAGAGCCAACTCCAGGAGAGCTGATTGACTGGAGCATCCTCTTGTCTACTGTGGGCTGTGCTGGCTAAAGCAAGGAAGTAAAAAAAGACGTGCAGCCCAGATAATCTGGTTTTTATTCTCTCCAACCAGTGGGAAGGGGGGAAAAAAGGCCCCAGAATTCCCAAATATGAGCTTTGATTGGGCCAAAAATGTTAAACATTGTACTGCTCTTTCCTCACATGTAGGAGGGAAGAGGGTGAATCCATTCCCAGGGCTGGAGCAAAAAAGGGGCAAAGGGCCTGCGCCAGTCTTTCCTCAGCCCCACTGCTACTGACGCACCCTAACCCCACTCCAGTGAGGATCTCCCAGGCATCTGTAATGTCGATAAGCCTTTTGCTAAGTTTACTGCAAAGGGTTTGATGAAAACATCTGCAGTCAGGAAGTAGAGGGAGGGGGTGGCCTTAGATTTTGCAGTTACTACATCTCTGGTTATAAAATAGAAATTGATGTAAATGTTTTATGCTTGCAAGTTTGCAAGGGATCGTCTCAGGCAGTGAAGCAAAGTTAGTGTTCATGGGACACACAACTTTCTTGCTTTTTGCTGTCATGGGATGGATGGAAATTTAAATCCTTTGAGTATTGACAGCAAAATAAATCTCATACCTGATGATTTTTGCCCATTGGAGCCTCTGGGAAAGGGAGGCAACATAAAAAGAGGCAACCTTCAGGTGGAAATACACCTCAAAATTTTTTTAAAGCAGGCTTGGCATCCATAGCTCAGTGGTTACAGTGCCAGCCACATACACTGGGGGCTGGTGGGTTTGAGCCCGCCCTGGGCCTGCTAAACAATGACAACTACAATTAAAAAAAAAATTTTTTTTTAAAGGGGTTTTTCATTGCTAATAAGCTTTTTTGTAAAATCAACTGTCTGACCATTAGAGACTAGTGATCATCCAGCCTGATGTATGTGTTTTTTGAGTAGGTCTTAGAAATGTATTGGGAAAGCCTTGTTTGTCACTTGGCATTGGAAATCTGACTGTCTGGCCCTTTGGCATATCAGCTTCACTGCTGCTATAGAAAAGCCCTTGGCTTTTTTTTTTTTTTTTTTTGAATCCTGAATTCACAGATCGTAAGTGTCTGGACTTGGCTCCTAAGCTAAAACCTGACATTTCTGCCACACAGTTTCAGCCCCATCTGAAAGTAGATATAGGCTCAAGGAACCAGATTTCTCCTTAGGAATCGTTGCAGGGTGAGGATACAGTTCTAAACTATAAAGCATGGATGTTGACTGATCTGGGTTCCACAGAAAAGTGCTGCTTCTCTGGTTGGACCATATGAGAAATCAAGCTGCTGACTGGTTCTGTATTTCTGGTACAGAGACTGATTGCAGCCCTTACTTGTGGTTACTGACAAAAGCTACAAGTTGGGGGAGAAGCACAGGACTCTGACGCCCTTCTTACTCTTCACTGCATTTGACTTAAGACTTTCTAGATTCATTGCTAAACACAGCTGTCTGCCAGAAATGGAATTTTTTATTTTTTCATAAGAGACATAGTGTTTCTGTGTGTTCAAGCTGGGATACAGCGGCATAATCATAGCTCACTGCAGCCTCTGACTCCTAGGCGCAAGCAGGCCCACTGCCTCAGCCTCCCCAAGTGCTGGCATTACAGGTATGAGCCAGTGTGCCCAGCCTGGAATGATCTTTTATAGGCCACTCACTTGATGAATGATCAGAATGAAAGCAGTGAGTGGCTCTATAAACCCACTTAGTGATTTTCTGAAAATTCAGGACTTAATCCTGACCAATTCCTAAAATGACATGTCTTTCTAGTTATATAAAAATATTTCCTATGAAAACTTTTGTCCCTCTTTAATATCTCCCTTCCAGAAAAAAGGTCTGGTTGAGAGAAGAAGTAATTTTTAAAATGTAAAGAAGTTATGTTTGCTAAATGGGACATACTAGTTTATAACAAACTCCCTGGCACCTGAGCAGTCGCAAAGGAGGGTGAACACTGATAACCTTTTTCAATATTCCCTTTACTCTGTTCCTGAAGAAAAACTTCCCATGCTGCTTTTTTAACTGCTGCAAACACTTTGAATTTAAACAGGCTACTGAGCCTGTCCACCTGACAGTACTGTGAGACACCAAGGGGTGGCCTCATGCACTTCCCACACACAACACCCCCAGGTGTCATGCACACTCTTGAGGCTGATACCCTGCTGTCATAGGTGAGCAGCTATTTGAAGTAGACTGCACAGAAATACTCCCTCTGAAACAGACTCAACTAATTTTTCAGACTGGATTGGAAACTAATTTCCTTTAGACCAGGAGTATTGAACCTTTTTTTTCTTCTACCACACAGAAGAGTAAGTTACCTTGGACCACACGGTAATACACAAACACACTCATGAAAGCTTATAAGCTAAAAAAAGTCCACACGTACTTTTCATCATATCTGACGCCAAAGTTAAGCAAAATCCTCATAAAATCAGCACGCAGCTAGCAGCCACAGGTTGGACACCCCTGCGTTAGACTTTACCCAGGTACCTTTCCCTTGCTGATTTTGATTTCTATTTTTTCATTGTGATAAACACATATGTGTGAATACAACTATATGCCAAGTCCTATGAGACTTGTTAGCAACGCATCAAACCTGGAGGTTGTCTTGGGGATCCCTGTGCAGTCCCTTAGCATTCTCTAAAGGTAACCAGTCTTTTTTGCTTTTTGAGACAGGGTCTCACTCTGTCATCCCAGTAGAGTGCAGTGGTATGATCATAGTTCACCACCACCTCAAACTTCAGGGCTCAAGCAACCCTCCTGCCTCAGCCTCCCAAGTAGTTCAGACAACAGGCATCCACCATCATGCCCACTTAATTTTTTCTGTTTTTTTTGGTAGAGAAACGGTCTCATTCTTGGTCAGGCTGTTCTCAAACTCCTGACCTCAAGCAGTCCTCCCATATCGCCTTCCAAAGTGCTAGGATTATAGTCATGATCCAATGGGCCTGGCCCCTAATAATCTTTGACAGCCTTTTTGTTTTCTGGTAAGACGATGTCCCAGGCTTATTTATTTCTACCCCAGAGCTGTTTCTCTCTAATAGGAAATATTTAGAAACTTTAATCTGGACATTAGGACTGTTCATTGTTGCTAAATTAATCATTGTTTCTAGATTTTTTTTTCCCCCTCAGTAGATTGAGCTTAGGACTTAAAAACAAACAGACTCGGCGCCTGTGGCTCAAGTGGCCAACGTGCCAGCCACATACACCTAAGGTGGCAGGTTCGAATCCAGCCCAGGCCCACCAAACAACAATGATGGCTGCAACCAGAAAAAATGGCCAGGCATTGTGGCGGGCGCCTGTGGTGCCTACTTGGGAGGTGGAGGCAGGAGACTTGCTTAAGCCCAGGAGTTGGAGGTTGCTGTGAGCTGTGATGCCATGGTACTCTACCTAGGGGGATAGCTTGAGGCTCTGTCTCAAAAAAAAAAAAAAAAAAAAACAGGTTCATAGTAATGTTTCTACTAATTCAGGCTGCAGGGTTTTTACAAAGTTCATCAGTAGAACATCTACAGCTCATCTATTCCTGGTCAAGAAAATCTCAGTTCTTAGCCCAACAATTATTTATTTTATCCTTCTATAGCTATAGCAGCTTTAGAAAAACGGTGTCACCAACAACAACAATACAGGTACTAGAAAGCTGAAGTTTTTTGTAGTTCTCTTTAGAGTATGGAATAATGCATAATCAGATTCACGTGTTTTAAGTTATTTGGAATTTCTTTCTCTGTGGTTATACCACCAACTCAGTACAAAGTTAGGTTCCTGTGTTTCCCCCTTTTTTTATTGGAAGAGATTTCTTTTTTGTTTAAATTTCTTTGTATACTCACATAAAATCTTTTCATGGTTCCAAAGTCAAATCTAAAAAAAAATAAAAAGTATATTCTCTGCCACTCCCCTTTAGTCTTCTTATTTGACCTCTAGAGCTAAGAAATAAATTTGTAGTGTTTTAAGCCAGTTTCTGATAATTTGTTACAGTAGCCATAGGGAGCCAGGACAAGTATTAATACCTGGAATTAGGGTGCTGCTGTAACAAGACACCTAAAAAATGTGGCTTTGGATTTAGGTGATGAATAAAGGCTGGAGCAATTTTAGAGGTTTCATAGCCAAAGCTTAGATTCCTTGAATAGACTGTTAATGTAATAGAAATAGGAATATTAAAGGTGCTGTTTATCAGGACTCAGAAGGATTGAGGAACACATTGGAAACTAGACACAGAGTTGTCCCTGTGATATAGTGGCAGAAAACTTCAGCTGGATTGTGTCCTACAGATATGTGAAAGAGAGAACTTGTAAGCAGTAAACTTGGATGTTTAGCGAGGAGCTAAAGTGTAATAGGTGCAGCGTGCTTTCTTCTTGTTGCTTTTAGTAAAATGGTAAGAAAGATAAATTGAGAGAACTGGTAAGCAAAAAAAAAGGAATTCACATTAATGACTTGAAATTAGGAGCCTCCATTGTGAGGAAGGAATGCTATAGGAAGCCGAGGCTATGACCAGACCACCTTTTGCTGTTGCTGAGGAGAGTAAATATATGACTTACAGAGCCTCTCAAATCTCTTCCAAAAATCTCAGCCATCTCTCAACTAGAAATAGAGATAGGATTATCCAGGAAAGATCCTTAGAGGAGCCTCTTTCTAATGGAGTCGATCTCATACATAGGAGACCCAGTTTTTCAGAAAGTTACATTACCAGAAACACTGTTGACTGGGATGGAAAGAGATGGAAGACAAAAATGAAAGGCTTTTAGTCCTTGAACATAGGTAGGAAATAAGCTGAATAAAAAGAATGACTCCAGTGATACAATCAAGAGCCAGAAGGCAACGCCAAGGGTCCCAGGGGATTATTGCCAGACCTTGAAACCTAATAGAATTGGCCCAGTTGAATTTCAGAATTACTTCGGACTAGTAACTCCCTTCTTACTTCCATTTTCTTCTTAGTGGAAAGGGAATGTCTAACTTAATCTATGCCTGTCTCACTATTATATTTGGAAGCATCCTCTACTCACTTTTTTGCACTTTGCATTTTTCATTTAATTGTATATCCTAGTGTTTATTTTGTAGCATGTATATAGGGTCCTCATTTTTCTCAGCTGAATAGTACTCCTTTTGTGGACGTAGCATAATTTATTCAACCAGTTTCCTATTAATGGCATTTGGGTTATTTTTATAGGATTGTGCTGTTATAGAAAGTGCTGTAATGAATAACCTGTCCATGTGTCTTATTTTGCTCCTGTATCTGTGGGGTGGAAAATCCAACAGTCATTTACTATATAAACCAGATGCTGTTTAACCACCAGCCACAGTAACAAGTACATGTTACGGTATGACCCAACTCACATGCATGTGTGCACACACACGTAACTAAGACAAGTGTCATAGTTATCTTAATGCCTATGATCTAGTTCATTTTAAAAATTCAGGTTGCAGTCCTAATTGACCTACTTGGGTCACAACTCAAACATTGGCTTGACCAAGGTCTGACACATTTTTAAGAGCCAAATTTAGTCTCGCAGACTAGTCCTGGTTCCACCTCTGCCATTGTAGCCTAAGAGTCACAGGCGACACATAAACTGAATAGACTTGGCTATGTCTTGGCAAAAGTTTATCAAGAAAACAGGTGACTATAAGCTGGTGTTGTGGTGGTGCCTGTGGTCCCAGCTACTTGGGAGGCTGAGGCAAGAGGATCACTTGAGGCCAAGAGTCTGAGGTGCTATGAGGCCATGACACTCTCCCGGGGGTGACAAAGTGGGACTCTGTCTCAAAAATAAAACAAGAAAAGAAAACCGGTAACTGTAGATGACAGAACTGTTTTAGGCTTAGTAGGCTGCACAATGCTTCATCTGTAGCAAGGGAACATGTGGAGGAGGGTCAATTACTGTATAAAATTAGGACTCAGGAAGGAGAATGTGGGAAATAGCTATTGAATCAGCAGCAATGGCTGTCACATTAGCCTAAATGTTCTTAGTTACCACTTTCCAGGATTAACCTCCACATACACAGATCTCCCTAGATATCTCAGGGATAAAATATAGTATTTGTTTGCCCATGTTTAAGAGTAGGCAGATAGAGATGGTTATTATAAAAGGGCAGTGCTCAGCTTTTCCCAGATCTGGTTCACGTACAAATTCTTCAACTGTTTTCTAAGGACCTGTCTACCTCTTTCTGCTCCCAGGCCCTGGGGTAGGTTCTGGGTAATCAAAATATAACACGTCACATTCTCTCAAATGAGACCATCTCTCTCTCCCTATAGATAAAACAGATACATTATTTAAAATATAGTAATTATAAATGGTTGAATTAAATCTGAGGGGAGAAAATTTGCATAATTACAGGTGCCAGCTTAAATTTGAGCTAATTTTTAGACATAAGATACTTTGAAACCTCTTTCCAAAGTCATTAAGATGTCTAAATATCTAAAAATGGTAACTTCCAATCACATGATCATTACCTTTGGCATGATTGGAAGCAAAAACACCAAAGTGGCAATGGGGCATGGACTCATTTAAGTCCAGTGTTACTTGCAGAAAAAGAAATAAAAGTTAATATATTACAAAAGACTCCATTGTTACTGTTTGAAATTTGTGTTTGGGGGGTGGTCAGGAGTGCTTAAGGGTGGGGAGGATTCTTCCTGGCACCCATTTCTATTCCTCGTAGTGTCTTCATGCTGAAGTGCGGCTAGGCATCCTGCCTGGTTCTTACCATAGGCCTGCTTTGTTTCTGCAAAAGAGTCACAGAGCCAGGTCCTTTGGGGAGGTACCTCTTTCTAGACCTCTAGAAGGTCCTTGGAATAGTTAAGTGAGGGATAAAAGTACAGGGGTAAACTGAAAGCCAGGAAAAATGGAGCGATGGAGACTATAAGAAAGAAGAGTAACTGAAAAAGAATTCACAGATGGGAAGATACACAAGATTGTTCCAGCTGCCTGGGGCTTCTATCATTCTAGTAGTATCTTGCATTAATAAGCATCTTCTCTGGGTTCAAAGACTTATTGCATGTGTTTCAAAGCAGTTGCAGAGATCAAAGAGAGGAGCCAAGTTGAATTAGCTTGATTTTACAGATTGTAAAAAGTAAATGACTTGACAGGGCTCTCCAGAAAGAGAGGAATGGAGCTGACAGTAGGGACCCCAGGCTACTGAGCTGACTGAGTGAAGGACTTACCAGAGGCCAGTCTGTCCAGCCACCTACCATCTCCCTCCCCATGGTCCTTGGCAGTCGACCAGCTAACCTTAACATTTCTTACCTAATACTCTTTCTTCTCCATAGATTCTTTGTGGGAAAGAAATTCCTCGCTGGATCAACCGACTTGCCTACTTCAGCTCCTGTATACCCTTTCTACAGAGTTGCCTCCCAAAGGAGTGGCTCACTCCGGCCGCCCTGCAGTCCAGTGTCAGCCAAGAGCTCCAGGATGAACTGGAGGAAGCAGAGGACGCTGCCGCATCCGCTTCCGTGGCCAGCGCTGCGGCAGGCTCCAGACCCGGGCGCCACACTAAACTATAAATGCCTCCAAAGTCACACTTTCAGAACTGTCTCTTGCAGTTGAATATAAATAGGGAAAAGTAAACAGAGTAAGCGTCCTTTGGATATTTTGTATGCAAAGATGGCTCTCCCCCAAATCCCAGTTTTTCAGCTCAGGATTATATTTGTAATCAAAAAAAAAAAAAAAACAAATCACTTGGCGCAGGAGGGAGAACTTTGTATGAAGCTGCCCCTCTGTTTTTTTTACCCACTTGTAAATCTGGATTTACTTCTTCTGTTTTATACAAGCTCTGTTAAGTTATGTTTACAGTATTTTGTATCACTGTTTACAAATCTTGCATGGACTCCTGCCTCCGTGAAAGAAAATCTTCATGTCTTCAAAACTTAGGCAGGTCATCTTCGTACACTTCTGACAATTGCCAGAGCTACAGCATAAATAGTAGGCACATAAAAAGGTATGTACACAGTTAGTCGTCATTATCTGCTCCAGAATGTAGATTTGTTTTTGTTTTGTTAACGTTGGGGGCACCAGGATGCAGAGACCCAAACTGTCCTGAGGTGAGGGAGCATGCACAGCCTGAGGGCTTGGACCCTGAGTCCAGCTCCTCTCCGTGCCCCCTCCCTCCCTGAGTAGCACATCTCCCAAGGTGCCCATGGAGGATTAGTTTTACCCAAATATCCGTCCATCTAGGCGGCTGGTATATGATCTTTCTGGCTTTGCTGCCTCTCGGTCTACAATTGAGATGTTTTTTGTTAAAGATACTCTTGTAACTGACAAGTGTTTTTGCACATGTTTTGGGGGCGGGGCTTCATTTTTATTTTAATGCACAGGGTTTTGTTGGTGGTATAGGAATACCCTAAGTGGTAGCCTTCTGAGTAACAGTATAAGTTGACATTCAACTGCTTTTAAATATTCAGGCTACCTTTTTTATACTAGACCTTGAAAAACAATCTGAAGTAACACACCCCAAAAAGGTAATTCTTTCATATTTCATATTTTTTATGTACCATGTCAAAATGAATATGTTGAAGTTTGTTAATTTGTTATGGGAATTGTTTCCCCACATAATAAGAGTGCTTAGTCTTACAGACAGACATCTTGTTGAAAAGTCATCTGTGTGTCTTAAAATTCATCTTTTTATGTTCTCACAAATGTATGTCTTTTACACAACGTACTCTAAGAATGACATTGTCACCACAGATAAATCGTCATAGGCAAGGAAATCTACCTGTTTGAGTCTGCTCTCAGTTTGACCCTTAGACGTAAGAACCAGGTTGTTAAATGTCATTCAGTTTTTCTGCCTTAAGAATGAATGTCCTACATTAAATAGTGGATGCAGTATATAAATTATCCAAGGCAGTAACTTCAGCTTCTTATATATATTGTTAAAGTTATTTACACATTTATTTAAACTTTTAGACCGGAATTTTACTATTGCTCTGTGAGGATACATATCTTTCCGTAAACTACATTTTTAACTTTTCCATAAGCTGAATTTGGTTAATTTATCAACTTAAGCACACCCTATTCATAGGGAAAATAAACCTTGGGTATAAGCATTGGCCCAAGGACATTGAAGCCACTTAACCTAGTTTATGCTTGTAAAGGGGAAACCTTTACAAATTTCTCTCAGTTCTTTAGGGGGCAGAACACTTGTTTTAAGATTGGGACAGAAAGAAGAAAGAAATATATGAACTTCAGGAAATGTTGACTTGGTTCAGATCTCAAAATGAGATTTGGGACAAAACACTAAGGCTCTAGCAGTGAAATGGTTGCTTTAAAAAAAGGAGTCCTGTCGTCAAACCCTGGCTTAGGACAAAATGTTTGATGCAGTTTGCTTGGCATATTTTTAAAATATGGATTGTCGTTTTTTCTAATTCATTCAAATATACACGAGGCTACTCACACGAAGGAGTAGCTGTTAGACACTTCTTGGTGAATAGCCAGGAACGTCTGTGCTTAGCCAGGATTCTGCGACTCGGTACACAAATCATTTTGGTGTCAATTTGTCATATTTACTTTCATCTGCAGCACTTGCAGTTAAAAAATACCGCAAAGCGTTGTAGTAGAAATAGCGTCCTAAGACCAGGTATCATACGAACAGATAAAATTCCGGACATGAGATTCCTTGCAATCTAGTTATACCTGACGTTGAAAAATGAATGTCTTTAGAGAATCCCATTCAAGTCAGGCCCTTCTCTGCAGTTCAAAATTGAGAATGGAGTTAATTAGCATTTAACTAGCTTTTACTTGCCCTTGGAAGGAAAGAATCTTGTTCTCAGCCTGATTTCTGTTAAGACAAATATTCTACATCAAAAATCTGGTTATATGCATACATGTGATACAAGGAAGTCTGTTTATTGTTAGAACCAAGTGAGACATACTTTTCATGGTGGGTTGGACAGTAAATAGCGTTAGAGGGTCAGAAACTTCTGGTTTCTGCTGTTTGTTTTATAAATAGCCTTGGGTTTGGGGTATTTTTAACCCTTCAAGGAGCATTCACTCTTGAAAGTGTGACTTGGGGCCTATAGAAGGCAGTGGTGTCCGATCTTAGCCTCCACTTGATGCCTGCACTCCAGCCAACTATTGCTCTGACCCACAGCAATAGCGCAAGTTACCCATCACCAGCATTTGTACAGAGCAGGGAATTCTGGTTTTAGTCAACTGGTAGCATGGTGTGTGTGAGAAGGGAGATTCAGCACGACAGACAGCTGCAGGACTCACCATCCCTGGCTTCTTTCCATCTCAAAACGGGTAGAAACACATTCACTGCTTCAGGTTCTAATCTGCGTGTCTCCGTATGGCATTTCTGTAAGCTATTCTGTAATTTTAACATATGCTGTATTTGCGTTAAATGACTAAGTTTAAAAGATTGGGTTTTGTGTTCAGCAGGCTGGCCACACTGCCATCCTAGCCCTCAGGATGGCTGGTTTGGGAGTGCAGCTCAGTTCTTAGACTTGCATCGTCTACTCGTTCAAAACACATCTTTGCTGTGTGAAAGGTGTTAACAGCTGTCAAAGAATCTTCACAGACCTGAAGATAATTTCTTGTGAAGTTGAATGCAAGTGTACTGTCATTCATAGTGTTTATATAAAAATACCAGGAATCTTCACTTTTGCTACCTTGATATAGCATTGGGCTATCATGTAACAACATTGAAATACATTGATTTATTAAAGAAATACTTTTATAAGAAATGCTTCGTAGAGTTTTCTGACCTCCAGGAGACTGCACTGTTGCGTATTTGTGTTGGGTGGGGTGGGGTGTGTTTTAAAACCTGGGGTTCCCATCTGCTGGCAGGGTCGGGCCCGCCCCTGTCTGTATGCCTTCCTCCTGTGCTCACACCTGCGTTTACTCACACGTATTCCTCTTGCACACAGGGTAGGGCAGGCTGGAAAGGACTGTCCTCCAGGACTGCAGAGGGGAATCCTTTCCCCAGCACACAATCCGTCTAGAAGCAGCGAGCAAGCACTGCTCCAAGCACTAAGGGGGTGCTCCTTATTTGCCATGAACCAATTAAGCTGCTGCTTTGCGCCTCCAACCTGCCCATCTCCCTCTCCTTTTCTCCTCTGGGCTCTTTGCATGTACCTGAGTAATACTTCCCTCCCCTAATTCAAAAACTTCTCTCGAAGTTTTTGTCACATAATTAAATGGTGGTCTTGTGTGGGTTTTTAATGCCAGTCCACTCTGCTAAATCAGAATGATCTACAACTCATTTGTTCTCACCTCAAAGGAAAATCCTCTCCAGTCTAAGGGATAGGTTCCTAATAGACTATAAGTAAGGTTACAAACTCAAGAGCAGTAAACCAACTACAGGGTCTTTCCTAAAAGAAAGGATGCCAAGTGTACAGGCCCGTGGCCCCCTTTTTTCCACTAGTCTCTGCTCCTGAAGTTCTTACCACCCAGCTATTGGCCTTGTAACTTTGCAGAAATGTGTGCTAATGATTAGCAGCTTGCTATACTTTGCAAGAAGTAAGTTAGTGATAGATAGCTACTTCTTAGATCCAGAGGCCTGCTGAGCCCCCCAAATTCTCCCAAAGATGATCATACCTTGACCCTACACTGGGAAGTCAAGTAGTTTCCTTTCCAAAAGGAAAGCTAAATAGAAGAGTCTCCCCCAGCCTTGTCAGGAAGGCTTTCATTCTCCAGAGACCCACTGAGCCCCACCTGTGCTCCGCAGCCCTGTCCTGCCTGGGCAGTTTTCATGGGCATAGTAGAGAATGTGCCACTTGTGCCGTTGAGGTCTGGGGTAGACCCTCCATCTTGGAGCCTCCTCCCTGACCCCCTCCCTTCAAGGCAGTTGCCAAGTTCTGCTGAAAGCCATTGGCTGCCAGGCTGTTTCCTTCACACCCCTAAACTCCCAGGTGATCTGTGGGATTCAGGACAGCTGGACAGCTGAAGCCCCAGCCGTATGGCAGGCTGAAATCAGAAGTTAGCAAAGTCACGAAAGCCAGAGGTGAGGTCTGCTTTAACTCTCCACTGGGAGGAGAATGTGCATTTAACAAGGTTGTGAAGAACAAATCAGACTAGGAAAGCAATTCGGTCTACCAGGGACCCTCCATCTGGGTCACTAGGGAATAGCCACTCAAGTACAGACTGGGGCTTTTCGGATTGAAAAACTAGAATAAGGTGTAAAGGAGCCAGGTGGCAAGACTCAGCCCTAAACAAAGATTGAGGAAAACCCATCCTTCCTCAGCTGGGATGAGTGAGTGAGGATCAAAGACATACCCTGGCATTCCCCTGGCAAGCAGTAGGACACTGGAGGGGGGTAGGAAATTCTGTCCCCCTGCTGTGTGCTTGGGGCCAGTCTGGGCACTTAACACACATCATTTCATTTCTCACAACAGCCTATGACACTGGCTCTGCTTTACACAGACAGTTGAGAGGTTATTAGCTCAAGACCACACAGCTGACTAAGGAAAAGCCCATATTTGACCCTCGCCAGTTACAAAGCTGCTCTTTTCGTTCAAGCACGCTGCTTCTCCAAAGTGGCAAATCTCCAGCCGCCCCAGACCTACTGAATCAGAATGCACCCTCTAGCAAGATCCCTGGGTGAATCATTAAGTACCTTAATGTTTAAGACACACGGCTCTGTTTCATGAGACTCAGGTCTGCGTGACTCAAACCTATTCTGCTCACGGAAGTGAGGATTTCCTGGCTATGGTGACTCAGGTAAACTCGCTATATCAAGGTCTGAAGGACCTAGAAGTTGACTCGCCTCCAAAATTCAGTAGAGGCGTGGTAGAATTTAAGTTTTGACTGGGTTTGACTCAACCCATATAAATGATTTGGGGCGCACACACCCCCATAAACATGAAGGACGAATCTGGAGTGGCTACTGGAGAAGTTCCCTGGAAGCCCCCCTAGGAATCCTGGACTATGGCTTCCACTGACACCCTCCTTCCCGTGAGGGCCCTCCAGGGCCGCACCCTGCGGTGCATCCCTCTTTACCCTGAGTCATCACCAAAAACCCCATCCCCCCCAAGCCATCCATCCCCAGGCCCTCATCCCCAGCTACTCTGTGCATGTGCTCATCTGCCCAGCGCCCCATTCATGCTGTCCCACCCCCTTTCAGTGTGCCTTCTGCAACTCCCAAGCTGTGGCAGGCAGATGCCCCACCCCTCCGTAGATTCCACTTTTTTGAAAGTTTCTTTACCTCTCTGCTTTACCTGAAACCTGACTATCCCACGAGAAGCTCCCTCCCTCTGCAGGTTTACCCTCCATCTCCCACTTGCTCCTTCAAATAAGTTCTCTTTCCTTCCAAACCTGCCCTGCTGAAACCTGCGCTATCCAGTTCTGCCAGCTCCTCCGGCTCATAGCTGCATCTGCTGCTGTCCTGCCTCCCGTTCCCATCGCCTTCCCCCTTAGCCCTTTCCTGTCATCCTCAGTGACTTCACATCCATACCGAGGGCCCATCCAACACCCTGGCCCAGAGCTTCTCAACTGGGTCTCTATTGTCATTTGGGGGTGGGGGAGACAAGTGATTGTGGTGGACAGTCCTACACATCACAACTCATGTGGCATTGCTACAACCCTGCCCGACAGCCACCATATTGCCCTCCCTGAAGTCACCACAGCATCAAAAGTCCCCACATCACGTTTCACCCTCCAGGGATAAGCCATCTAGACCTCAGTTGAGAACCACTGTTGGTGTCTCTTCATCTCGTCACACCCACCTTGCATGGAACCTTCAACTTGTCATCACTAGAAATGTTCTGAGCCACTTCCACAATCTTAATTTCTTTTTTTTTTGAGATGGAGCCTCAAGCTGTCCCCCTGGGTAGAGTGCCATGGCATTTCAGCTCACAACAACCTCCAACTCCTGGGCTCAAGCGAGTCTCCTGCCTCAACCTCCCAAGTAGCTGGGACCACAGGCGCCCGCCACAACGCCCAGCTATTTTTTGGTTGCAGCCGTCATTGTTGTTTGGTGGGCCCAGGCTGGATTTGAACCCTCCACCTTGGGTGTACGTGGCTGGCGCCTTAGTCACTTGAGCCACAGGCACCGAGCCCACAATCTTAATTTCAAGCATCTCTAACCATCAACTTCCCAGCTCACCATAGCACCTTACCCAAGAATTTGACTCTCATGAAGATGCCAAATCCATTAAACCCGGCATTGTCTCACCAACACCTCCCCCATCTCCATGTTTCTCCTCACTCGACCTGAATTCCGGGGACAAAATTCAAATCACTACCCTCCACTTCTGTGCCCCTGCCACCATTACAGGGGCCTGGCAAACCCCGCACAGCTGGGATCTGGATGTCTCTGACTCTCACCTGATGAGCTGATGTCGCTGGTGAAGAATCACGAGAGGGAGCCGCCTGGCCTGAGTTCCACGTTCCTGTTCACACAGCTCCCCTGGGCACTCAATGCCACTCCGTGCCTTACCACAACTCCCTCACAGGTCAGCTCTGCTGCCCTACAGAGGGCAACTTACACCTCCTCGCTCCTCAGCCTCCCACATGGCCCACACGCCTTCCAGCCTCGTTTATGCTCCAGTGAAAATGCACGGGCAGTTTAGGCAGTTGGCCTCCGATCCCCCAGCCTACAAATTCACCTCGCCTGTGCCCAGAGTCACTGTCCCTGTGACCATGGGAGAAGGTTCCAGCCCCTCCCTGTCACCGGATTCCCCCCTCACTAGGACATCGCTGCAACAGTTAACCCTTCTCTCCACAGTGTATGGTTTCTCACCTAAGAACTAAACCCTCCCCAGACTTCCCTCACTCCAGCGACCCATGTCTCTATGTCTCTGCACAACAAAAGTTCTTGCCATTCATGTCCCATTCGCTATTTTAAAACACACTTTGGCTGTCAAATATGTCGACAAAAGATGTATGTGTACAGTTTAAAGAATAACGAGCACTTCCCTGGACCCACCACTCGGCTTCAAAACAGAACATTAGCAGGACATAGCGGCAGAGCTCGGCCCCTGCCCTGTCACCGCCCCTTCTCTTCCCTGCAAGGCTTATAACCACTATTCTGAGTCTTGTGTTAATTGTTCCTTTGATCCCCTCCTCGCCCTCCCCAAGACAATACCCTATTGTTTGCTTATGCCTATTTTGAACTTTATATAAATGGAATCTCATTGTATATATTTTTAAAATTTGGTATTTTTATAACATGTATATTAATATAGACCATTCTGGTTCATGTGTTTTCACCGCTGTCAATCTTTCTGTTGTAGAAATATAGCAGATTTTATCTATACATTCTAACTTTATTTATTTATTTATTTTTTGAGACGGAGCCTCAAGCTATCCCCCTGGGTAGAGTGCCATGGCATCACAGCTCATAGCAACCTCCAACTCCTGGGCTCAAGCGAGTCTCCTGCCTCCGCCTCCCAAGTAGCTGGGACCA